>KK502403.1:1973286-2009565 GCA_000688735.1 Glossina austeni
TTTCCAATACAATTTTATGTGTATATATATATATGTATGTATTTGGTTTTTTTTTTTTTTTTTTTTTTGGGTTTTAATTAATGCTTATTTAGCTGTGCATAAAAATCAATAATAGAAATATAAAATAACTTTAAAATATTCAAAAAAATTTTGATGAATTGTTTGATTTCGGGTATAATATCTTTGTCATAAAAACTTTGAACAATGCACATGCACTCGCTTTCGCACTCATACAAGTAAAATTTATAAATAAATAACTTATGAATTACGGTTGCCGTATAGTGAATGTATGTGTGCATGTGCATTAAAATTAGTAAAATATTTTTCTTGTGTATTTATTGATTTATGTGCAATAAAATTGAAAAATCATATATTTATGCATTTCAATTGAAATAAAATATTTTCACTATCCGATGTCCGTTTGTGAATAAATATAGCTATGTGCATAAGTGTTTTTATAAATGCTGCCATGTCCATGCGGTGGGGTGTTATTGCTTTTTATTCTTGAAATAAATACCAAACATTTATATTAATTTAAACCAATAATCGCCTTAGCAGTTATAGAGTTAAAAACAAAAACGAAAAATATAAAAATAAATAACAGAAGAACAAGCTGTAAAGAAATTTCCCCGTACATCTACATATTCAAAGAATTTGGAGAAAAGTCCTCATATTGGCGTTTTTTTTTTTTTTTTAATCAATATAATTGGTTTAGTCACATGTTCTCAATAATTCGTAAATCAATTAGTATTGAGTGAGGAAAAACTGACCTCCGCTTCCTCATTTTAAATGCAATCATTGTCACTAAACCAGGTTAGGGAGATTTTCAATTTGATACGAGTTAAATAAGTGCAAATTCTGTAAGTAAATTGTGTCGAGAATGCCTTTGCTTTCTCAAAATATGCTCACTCTCAAACGATCTTAGCCGAATCAAATCCCCATCTCTGCCTCATCTTCTCTTACGATGAACGACGACCATTACATTTATTCCTTTTCAATAGTCATGCGACTTCACACTGTAAAAGTTTTTCAAATTTATCAAAATTCTTTGGTAGACTATTATTATTATTATTATTATTATTATTATTATTCGTATTATTATTAATTTAGTCAGAGAAATGAATTCTGAGACTAAAGTTTTAAAGCACTAACATCTAAGGCTCTCTTTCGGCTTTATTGTTAGCGTAATTTTGTCTCATATTTATTCTAGAATGTCAATTAAAAATTGCATTTCTCATGCGATAAATAAATCTCTATCATCCATCTCTGCACCATCCATCTCTGTTTTTCTTTCGGTTTCACTTTAAGTCGGTTGAATTTTATTCCATTTCTTTTTTTTTTTTTGTTGTCCAGGTACAAGTGCGTTTCTATCAATTATAATGTTTAGAGAATGGTCCGGACGTTTTGCAATTTACGAAAATAGATGGGTTATTATTATAAAAAATAATTCTAGCTTATCATAAAGATAAAGATGAACACTTTGTCATTTTTATTGCGCAGATTTAGTGCAATTTTTAATGCAATCAGTTCTTCATGTTCTGTTGAAAATTTCAATACAGAAATTTTTTCTAAAGTGTTAAATGCTTTTCATATATTTTACATTTCCATAATGATGTATAAGTATTGATATATAAAGCATGGGAGTTTTGTAGACTTTTACTTGTAATAAATTTCTTGTTTCGAATCGTTATCGAAAGTCCATTAGTACGTAATGCGTACGTAATATTAAGCTAGGAACGTTAATCGTTCTCTTAATATGGCGGTCTGTCTGTCTAATTAATATACATAAGACTTTAAATCTTGAAATAGAAGACTGAAATCGATAATATAATGTTTGAAAGTATGTAGCATACGTTTGTCAAACATTTCAAAGCAATTCCTTAATTGGTGTACAAACTGTAGCAGGCATCGATTGTTATGAAAGTTCATTGTAATATTTTTGATAGTCATGTATAGAGGTTATGAAAATATAAGCGAAACATGCATAAGTTGTGATCGGACAATTAGCAAGCCGTTATTTAAGATGAGGAGATTTTTCGTAATGGTAAGCACGCAAATTAAACTTGAAGATGATTACAATTTTTTTCGATTTCGTCTGCTGGTGAAAGTGTTAAACAGTCATAGCATAAAAAGCTTAAAAAATTAATAACAGACATTATGCTTACGTACACGTGCAAGCGTATTATACATATATGTATATGCTGTGCAAAATTGTTTAACATTTTCATAGTATTTGAATTGATACACTTGATGATGGTAAAAAGGGTCAATCAATTGTCTCATATTGTCATGTTGCTGTTAAGCTGCACGTAATGTATTTGTGTGAGTGTGTTTTTGCTGGGCATTATCGACAACGATTACAGGCCAGGTCATCATGTGAACATTACCATCAACAGTTGCAAGCACAAAAGAAAAAAAAAAATAAATAAATAAAAAAGCAAATAGAACTTAACATGAGTTGATATTATCGTCACTAGAAGAAATTGCTGCGAGAAATTAAAAAAAAAAAAAGAAAAAAGAAACAAATCCTGGGAAGAAAAACCCACACAATCATTATTGACCATTATCAACACATCGAAGCTCGCACATCATCACACACTATCACATTACATATCTTGTTGGTTTTATGAAACATTTGATATTTCTATTGCATCTGTGTTATATTTTATATGACGCTATTTGTTGTTGCGTCTATAATGATAATGCCAGCCTGATTGCTTTTAGAATGACATACTGAACAAACGCACAAATGGGATGAGAATCGAATGTGATTCATTTAAAAGCGTACAATTGCTTTACTATAGTTTTTGTTATACGTTCAGTGTTCAGTACAGATGGGTCAACCGTTTACTATCTAAACTGTTTAAGTGAATTTGTCATTATAGACATTTTTAGAGACGTTTTTTGCTGATGATGGTTGTTAGTTAATGTTATCGTTATTTTTTCTTTCTTTTATGCCGGCATTAAATGAGCCAACGAGAGAGAGAGAATCGTATTGTGATTAATAAACTTTTATCGATTAATTTAATGACTTTCTTCTTTTCCTAAATAAAGCATCATCAATAAGCTTCATTTAAAAATGATTTTCCCGTTTATTATCGTAACAAAAACTGAGCTACATGGGTATGCATAGAATATTGCAGTCTTGATTAAAATTGAAAAAATTTATTTTTCTACCTTTTTTACGTAATATGTCTTTTATATATAAAAAGTATTAAGCTAGAATGTATTTATTATTAGTGCATAATAATGTTATGAAGTCATTCGATTTTCTTTTATATTTTCATTGCAATGTTATAATCCCGTAGCCATAGACATTTTTGGTGATTCTCTGTTAAAATCGTATAAAAAACAATTAAAAACTCCATCCAGCGGGTTATGTGTAATACAATTATTTCGTGTCAAAACATTTGCAACACTCAGCTTCAAAGAAAAAAATACATATATATATTCGTTCAGTATTAAATGCTAAATCGGTGTTAACATCCTTCTGTCCTTATTATTCTGTCCGCTTCTAATAATCATACTCTGGGCCGCCAAATTTAAAATTTTGCCTTTAAATTGAGAAAAATATTTGGACGTTTCTATAAAAGGTCAGAGGGTCCGCCTACATTACAACATACACTGAGCGCTTTACAATCTTCACCTGACTAAATAAATATTGCCACAGCCAAGTCAGCATTCGCGGATTCAAATCTCAATGAGGTAGCGCATACTTGTCAGTCGGTAAAGTCAGACACGTCCACTAGACTGCGATTACGCTCTATGTCGTTCTCTTTTCTTACTGAATGTTTTGCTCGCGTAAATCGGATAAATTGCAACAGAATAATACCAACAATAAACATTTCCCCATAGATTCTATGGATGATTCCACAATATGTGTACAAAAAGAGGAAAAATTTGATTTTCTTATTAATTTGTTTACATCTAACCCTGAGTTGACTAGGGCGACTTGGGCGTGAGTAGGTTTCTTACGTAATTGAATTTTTATCGATCGCTAAAGACGGCTTCTGAAAAACTTGGAGTTTTATACGCGTCGGCATAAATACTTGGAAAGATATTCTTTTTTTCTATCTGAAAGAAGGCATTTAACGTTTTTTGCACGAAGTATTTTTATATGTCAATCCTGTTCGCATTTTTCTGCTATTTCTTATCTGTTTGGAGTCGTGACGTAAGCAACATTTCGGATATGGAACATTGGGGAACGAAAGCTCAGTAACGGTAATGATAACATGTAATGTTTAATAGCTCGTACGAGTACACGCCATCTCTAGTACTGTTTGAGTTACAAGTATATATATATATATAATCATATGAATACACATATGTGTACACGGTATGTCTGTATATATTTACATTTATTTATTTATATATATTATTATTTATATATATATTTTTCTATTTATTTATTTATTTATTTATCCGGCCAATACAAGGCAGCCAATTAGCGTTTTTCAAAGAAGCTTAAAGTTACTCATTTTGTAGCTTCAAATTAAAATCATTAATATCGATTTCATTAATAATAATAATAATAATAATAATAATAATAACAGCAATAAATTTATAATAATTTTCATTAAATATTCGTATAAATTTCATATTAATTTATATGATCACTTCATACAAACTAGTATAATTCACGAGTGAGTGGATTTTTAAAATTCTTCTAATCGACTTATCGAATCAGAAAAGAAGAATAAGTGATAATAGTCATTAGCATTTCCATAAGCAACGTAAAAGGAGCTGAATAACTCATAGGTAAAGCGATAGAATAAGGATAGGGGTAGTATCTCGACACTCGCTGTGGAATATTAGAACTAAAATAGGTAACGAGATTACACCGTTAACCAATTAAGCACAAAGGCGGCTTTATGTCTAAGTTTTCGCTTATAAAGTTTTGGAAGGTTAATCAGGTGGAAGGAAAGTGGTTAACTTATGAACACCGCATACAACTGTGGCTCGTATGGCAAATATTAGAATTTTTTAATGGGTAGACACTATTACATCAATATTACCTTAATAACTTTTTTACATTTTAGCATTTACAGTAGATCATTTATGAATAGGATGAAGAGTGGGTAGTTAAGGTGGCCACCTTGTGGGCCTCTAGATGGAACAATTATCTTTCTAGCCAAAGTACGTTGTAGATGGTTTCTCAGAGAACAGGAAAACCATTTAACTAAAATATCCGGAAAGCCGTATAAATTTAAATATAATTAAGTCATGATTGGACCTATCAAAAGCTTGACTGAAGTCGGTATAAACGCCATTTGGAAAACTCTTTGAAAATATAAGATGAGTTACGGTAGATCTAGTGGCGATAGAATCATATTGACGGGGGGAAATAGTAGTATTAGTTGTACGTAATAAACGTCCAAGCCCTTAAGAAGCTTAGATATAACATTCAGTTAGGTTACAGCCATATATTGCTTTCTATGTCATTTCTAGTGCCATTCTTTAAATTGGGTACAATTAAACTTCTTTTCCATGGCTGCGGGGAAATCCTCGTGGTTAGCGGTAACTTGGAAACTTCGGTGAGGTGTCGAACAATATCGTCACAGCAACTTATGAGTACGAAGGAAGATATGCTATGTGAACTCGGGAAGTAGGAATGCTTTAAAGATATTAAGCCATCACTGAAGGCTCTAATTTAGATAAAATTAAGTTAGAGAAAATATCATATAAAGTAATACGATAGTTATTCTCTGATTGTGGAAAGATGTTTTTAGAATAAAAGAATTCTTCCGATTACCACTTGTTCCGATCGATGTTGCATAACTTAGCTGGCACACGGTTGCGAAAGTGGGTCGATGATTGAATCGCTTTCAGAGTAGAAGAAAATGATGGAAAATATTTTCTTTAATATATATCGTGCCAGATTTTCTCAGTAAATGCTTTTTTCAAGTGAAAAATTGATTAAAATACACGCAATAACTTTCGGTTAATTTCAACCACACACTTAACAATTCTATATCACAGTTATTGTCAATGTGAATAACACCCGAAACACTATACCTCTGCCTTTTCTTATTTCGTCTAGCACATCTGTACGTTCTATAGAATGGGTAGAGAACGCTATTATTGAAAATATCCGGTTTCAACCATGTATGCATATGTGCGTATAATAAAAAAAGATACGATTGCTGCAATAAAACAAAATATTGATTTCTTAGCTATGCTGTTTAAGAAAGAAGAAGAAAATGCAAATTTATAAATCTTCAAGAGAAAATAAAAATTTTATTTAGAAAGGCTTATTGCGTGAAAGGCAAACACATTCAAATAGGAAAAACAGTAGCGACAGTAGCAACATCAAGCGACTTCAAAGCTTATAGTTCACGTTTCAAGTGTCGTTAATAGTAGTAATAATTGCTTTATCGATCAGAATGTGTTGAAAATCGATTTTTTACTTGGAAAAAGGAAAAAAAAAAATTAAAGAATTGCCTAAAATTTATTGAGAATTTTATTTAGAAGCTCTATTGAAGATTTAGAAAACCACATTATTTATATGCTAACAAAGACCGCACGTTTTCTCTTATAACATAAAATTGCTTTTTGTAATAGTACACTGTTTACATCGCTTCATTATATGTTCGGAATACATTTAAGAAATCAAGAGTGTAGAATATGAAACGAAATTTACATATTTTGACAGAAAAGAATCACTTACCAAGTTTTCTGCTTCATCAAGTGCAAAAAGGTATCATAATTTACCGCAATCTTCGTTTACTGTCGTTCTTATCCTATTCTTACATCGAATTGTCCTTTACAAATAGTCCGTGTTGCCATTGATTAAGGGCTTAGTTTAATGTACTTCCTCTACACATAATAAACCATCGTGATGAGAATTTTAATAAAATTTACATAAAAGTTATGAAGTTAGAAGAATATTTTCAAAATAAAATACAGACAGACAGACATCTTTTGAAATATTTCAATTTAAGGTGACTCAATAGCGCTTTCTTTAATTTCTGACACGAGAAACGTAAAAACCGAAATTTACATATGTCCTTAGGTGAATGAAAAATGCCGATAGTACGATGGTGATAAGGTAAATTTGTCCCCCAGTGTGGAATAATCAGTAATATGAATCAAAGATTCCATTAAATACACGGAAACTTCCGATAAGCGTTCATTTGCGTACGTGTTTATCAATCATTTGTTTTGCTTCGGAAACAAATTTTCGTTAATGTGTTCGCAGCATGAATCCTAGATAACCTAGTAACATTAGCAATCTTTCTCACTATCACGATCACATAAGCAACAAACTTTATTTAAGATATTCGCTACATGAATCCTAGATAACCTAGCAACACTAGCTATCATTTTCACTATCATGATCATATAAACAACAAACTTTATGTAACATATTCGCAACACGAGTTCTATATAACCTAGCAACACTAGCTATCTTCCTCACTATAACGATTATATAAACAATAAACTTTGCTTAAGATATCTGCAACATGAATCCTAGATAACCTAGCAGCATTAGCAATCTTTCTCACTATCACGATCACATAAAAAACAAACTTTGCTTAAGATATTCGCAACATGAATCCTAGATAACCTAGCAACATTAGCAGTCTTTGTCACTATCACGATCACATAAGCAACAAACTTTGCTTAAGATATCGTGAATGAACGTGAATCCTAGATAACCTAGCAGCAACATTAGCAATCTTTCTCACTATCACGATCATATAAATAACAAACTTTGCTTAAGATATCGGCAACATGAATCCTAGATAACCTAGCAGCAACATTAGCAGTCTTTCTCACTATCACGATCACATAAGCAACAAACTTTGCTTAAGATATCTGCAACGTGAATCCTAGATAACCTAGCAACATTAGCAATCTTTCTCACTATCACGATCACATAAACAACAAACTTTGCTTGAGATATCTGCAACGTGAATCCTAGATAACCTAGCAACACTAGCTATCATTTTCACTATCATGATCATATAAATAACAAACTTTGCTTAAGATATCGTGAATGAACGTGAATCCTAGATAACCTAGCAGCATTAGCAATCTTTCTCACTATCACGATCACATAAACAACGAACTTTGCTTGAGATATCTGCAACGTGAATCCTAGGTAACCTAACAACACTGGCCATCTTTCTCACTATCATTTTGTGATCATATAAAATAATTTGCTAAGGTTTTTTTAGAGCAATAGTCTGCAGCTATGAGCTTCACTAAACGAGAGTTAGCTAACATCTCGATAATGATTTGTCGCAGAACGATTAATGATTATTCGAGACTATCTTATAGCAGTTTACGGTTGATACTAATTTTAATAAAGTGACTTAAGAATCAAAAATAAAAACGGAGGCCTGTTGATTGAAGAGCTAGGATACAGGAACGAAACAGATTTCGACATCTCGCTATTTAAAATGTGTTACGCGATTGAAAATTATTAAATTATGTTGCCTGTGGTGCCATCGTGCAGCGAATTTCTTCCCTTTTCTCTCGATACACTGCGAAGTGCAGTTTATTACTTTGTTATCGTCGTTAGGGAGAAATCGCAGAAGAAATTTCGAGCACGTGCTTGGCAAAGTAAGAGTGAGAGAGAGAGATAGAGATAGAGAGAGAAAGAGAGATAGAGAGAGAGAGGGGCAGAAAGAGTGGATTCCTACGTTTCTTTTGAATTCAATAGTTATGTCTTCACCTTGTAGAACATTCGCATAGATTCGCGTTGTGTTATCATTATTTGTTAAGACTTTCATAAAATAAAAGGTATACGTAACGTAAACGTGCGCACGCTAAGCTTTGCATATGTTTTCCGTATTATTTTAAAAATTCTTTTCGCGGCTAAAGTTAAGCCGACCATTCGAAAGCAGTTTATGGCCGTTTTTTGTATGCATTCTTACTGGCTCACATATAAATAAAACGTGTGTGATACTATAGAGCAAATACTAATGTTAAGGGTTTGCATCAATAACTTTAATTCGGGCTTATTAAGTGAAAATCTTTTCGTTTAAATTTCTTCTACTTTTTGTAGACAAATTTAATATTTCATTGTGTAAGATCATCTATATATATATAATATTTTAAAAATATATTATATCGTCGTAATAAGGAGCAAACTGCAGCATATCAGTTAAATGGATGTTGGAATTAATACGAAAACGAAAATAAATTTTATGGGTTAAGTGCGGCTCTTTGCATACAAAACACACAAATGTCGTATTAACTTTATAGAATTTCTCTATGTTGTGCGTGTTGATGTGAATGTGAATGTGAATGTGAATGTGAAAATAAAATTCAAAAACAAACGTAAGAAAAATGTATAAAAAATTATTTTTCATATAAACAAGATCCTATAACAAACTTATTGTTGGTGTAGGTTTAGGTTGTTGAAATTCTATGCACATAACGAGTGGGTTTTCATACATAAATGAAAATTTAACCTCTTAAAAACAAAAGATAAAAAAAAAAAAAAAAATTGAATGAAAAGGTAAGCAGATAAAATTTTCTTTATGTTGTCAAAAGGCTTACCGTATATATATCCTACAATAGCTTGAATAATAATAAGAATAATAAATGAAATCATTACTGATTCTCTCTCTCTCTCTCTCTCTCTCTCTGTCGTTCTTAAAATATTCTACAAAAATATTCAAAAATAAATCTTATTGAAATAAAGCTTATAGGAATAAATCTGATATCAATAGTCAGCCTTTGGGATGAACATTGAGGATTCGTTTTGTAAAATATTAGGTAGTTGCATGTATTCTGATCATATTTTCACTTCTAAAAGGCATTTATTGAACAAAATTCATGAAACTTATATTAATCAAAATGTTTTCAAATAATTTTCTACAACTTTTTCGATCTTTCTGGCGACGTGGCGATAACGTGTCGAAAAAACGACATTAGCTTGGCAGCGATCCAATCATCAATTCATTTTCGCATTTGTTCAGCATTTCGAAACCACGTGCCAGCCAAGCCAGACAAGTGGTTATCAGAAATTTCATTCATGGGTTTTCATCCGATAAGTCTTGCAATTCATTGTCTTCGAGTTTCTTTGGTCCTCCGGGTATCGCTTTTAAACAAAGCTAACGAATGTCAACATTGCGATTTTGATCGTGCCATGATTAGCGTCTGTGTACACTGAACGAAGCGTATGAGTGATACGAGAGTTATGTAGTGAGAGGTCAAACTCGAACATCGAATTTAACTGTTGTGTACATTGATGCTTCGCAATACTTTATCACTGTCGCCAACATAAGTCGGTGATCAAAGTGCATGCAAGAACCTATTAGATGCATAAAAATTTTACACTAAGTAATATATGGTGCACAGTACATAAACTAGTTGACATAAAGCAGGTTCTTAAGACGGTCGATATGCAAAAATTTCCATTAAGACATGTGCGAATCATGTTAACAGAAACGGACTTGGATGGGCTATTTTTTTTTTTTCACTTATAATGAGAACGTGTATTAGAGGTGTAAAGCGTAGAAATATCCAACGGAAATTTTCCAGGGTGTGAATATTTTTGATCCACATCAAAAATGACATCGTTTGTGTGACTGATTGCTGTCGCTAGACCAAAACGCGACAAAAATCGACATTATTTGTTTTTTTATTAGATTAGGTCATCAGGACCTGCGTTAAGGCATAAACTGATCGTTACGCTCAATTTACTATATTTTCCTTTAGAAAGAAGTCTGTTTTCCGGTTTGAAAATTATGTAAATCGACTCAGAGATTCATTCATAATTATCAAAGCCGTCTATGTAATAAAAGCGAAAGAATCATAAGAAACTCTATATAAGGAAGCGTGTTTTTTTTTACTGAAATTTTCAAGTTCAAGATGCTCTTTAATACCCAATATTCATTAAATCGATCCTAATTGAGGTCGCATCTTACTTTATCAAAAGGCAATCAATTGTCGCGAGACGTTTACGATAATTAATATTTGAAGTAAAAAAGCATATTTTTGCCTCTTGGATTAGTATCGGAAAATGAAGTTTAACCTGACGTTATCGTATCCTCCACTGTTTTTTTTTTTTTTTTTTCTTTTAATTACCTTCTGTTTTTCTTTTAAATCGTACTCAATGGAAAGGCTTAAACTTTTTAATAAACAAGAATTTACTTTTGTAAATAATTGCAACTGGAAATGTCCAATTAGTAAAAACATACTTTCAAAAAAAACAAAAAAAAAAGCAAATGCAAATGCAAATGTATGTGCATATGTACATACATATATATATCCATATATACATACACATATAAATGTATATCTATGTATATATATATCTACATACACATATATACATACGTACATACACACACGCACACATATTTCGAAATTTCATATATATATATATATATATATATATATATATATATATATGTATATTATATAATATTTATGGTGAAGAAATAAATAAAAAAAAAATATGTAAAATAAAAGCTAAAGCATAATAAGCGATTTGAGTTGGGTCGAATATTTTAATACCCATCTATAACTTTCATATGATATTTGATTGTCAAATGAAGCGAAAAGATCTATACACTATATATATTGATATATATTATCTGATATATATATTTACAACCATATTTTTATAGTATTTTGGAAAACAAAGGCCATATTTGCACACATAGCGTTAAGTATATTTTATATGTCTACGCTTCGCTGAGATGAGTATTAATATCAAACCTAAAAGTCTGAACTAAAAGCCCTGCGATTTTGAAGTGACAAATTAAGATAACAACAAAAGAAAATTGTCAATGATTTGGTAATTAGGGCCGACTTTAACTTTACGAGAATGGTAACAAGTACTTTCAGGCCAAACTCATTCGTAGAAAGAAAGTTTTAATGTTATTTTCATGGTACAGACAGATGAACGTACCTACTTGCCTTTTATGAAGTTGGTGTTTGCGGGTTCAAATCTCAAGGGCGATAAAGTTTACTTTGATCTTAGCTATAGTAAATGGTCTGTCGGTAAAGGCATAATAGTTATCGGTTGACCACACACCCATTACGATGCGGCCATCATCTTCTCCTTTCTTTATCTTTTTCCATAGCGATTGGTTATCCAAAAAAAAAAAAAAAAAAAAAAAATTATATAGGCAAGCAAGACAGACAGAAAGACTGACAGACAGACAGAGAAAGCTGCAAAGAGGCAGATATGCCTCAGTTCGTTTTTCGCTCTAATTCTCGCATCTGCGATGAGTACAAAAAACAAAAGGATAATTCGATACCCATAGCACGTTGGAACTGTATTCAGTGTTTTGCTTTCGATTCCTCCTCGTAACTGTTTGTCTCTTGTCTTTCGTCCATTTTTCGAGAATTGAAATTGTGCTCGAAATTAAAATGTGGGCTACAATAGACTTTCGATTGATTGATAGGCTGAGATCAATTATGAGTTCAAATTCCCTCGCGATCCCGCGCTTAAAGTAGGTAAAAAACTATGCACTCCAATTAATAGCAGATGCAAAAACTTGTTCACGATCATTTAAGGAATGATTGCAAAAATGAGCGAGGCTCGTTCACAAACACGCCCACTTTTATTACAATATTTCGAAATTATGATGTACCGGTTGAAATTAGTGGGCATCAGAGATTCGCCCTAAGGCGAATATAACTTTCTTAGTAGTTTTTATATAACATCAATTAAAAATTGTCAAACATACCGTACAACGACATAACTGTTATGGTATGAGTATGAGAAACGCATTTAAACATCGCTCATCAATCACAACGGTATTGCTTAACATGACCCAACAGCATAACGTTGAAATAATACTAACGATAAAAACTCGAGGGTATCCTTTTGACACGATGCATGTTCATCACGAGCCCATAACGCATTGCTGGGCTTACTACCACACATGTATATATACAAAGAATAAAATGAAAAAAGGAAATGAAAACAAAAACAAAAAAATCAAAAAAAAAAAAAGGGAAAAAGTAAAACTAAAATGAAAGCAGAAAAGGCAAAGCTGCATGAGAATTATAATGTATATGTATATGCAGCTATATCGGTGTGAATGCATGTGTATGAGGGTGTATTTGATTGGATGTAAGTATACGCAAATCGAGAGATATATGAGTATTGAATATGCATATATTTGCTGATTGTTCCCTATGGCATTTTAGCTTATCCATTGAGAGAGAGAGAGAGAGAGAGAGAGAGAGAGAGAGAGAGAGTGATACTGTAACATGTGTACGAGTACGTGTACATTTGGTAGAGGCGGAATGACAGCGTGAGTAAAATATGATGTAAATTTACATCACATACATAGATTTTTAATAAGGCCGTAAGCTTTTATTTCCTTTTATTTGTAAAAATCGAAAAAATTTATTTGAGAAATTTTCAAGTATACTGCAACTACTATTATATTGTCGTCCTGACATACGGCTGCCTTTTCAATATATTGAGATATTATTTTTCATACCTTAAACATTAATATCGTTAACTTACTTACTGACTGACTGACTGACTGACTGACTGACATCATCGCATCGATTTCATCGATTTCGTATAAAATTTCAATCAAAGACCTCTTGAGATTCGTTTCTTATTATATTACCATACTATAGATATCAAGATAGAGGATTTCAAATGTTTATAAAGCGCGTATACTTTTTGTCAGTGTCAATGATGCAAACAATTTATTCGCTTTCGTCAATAGAACCGCAAATAAGCCGTAAAAGCATTGCAGTTAATTTCGTTTTTAATCCTTTCATTGCAGTGCCTTTAGGAACATTTTAAATATTAATTAATTTAGTCCACTACATCGTGTAAAATTATGAACTATGAAAAAGTCCAAAAATTATTCATTTTTTTTTTTTTTTTTTTTTTTTTTTTTTTTTTTTTTTTTTTTTCAATTTTAGTATATTTTATTGTATGGACATCTTGCCCTCCGGATATGATGTGTGTGTTGGTTACTGTTTATAATTACATATGCCCGATACGATAAGTAATTCATTTTGTTATTAAAGCCTTATCGAGAAAGACCGGTTTAGTTTCAACATTCATTTGTTCCACAAATTAATTAAATCGACCAATCGATAGTCAACGAGAATTTCTAAAATTTTAATATTGCTTTTATAATAATAACTCCTTCTAATGTTCGTCGTATAGGCGAATGTTATCGTTATTCAGTGTACGCGTTAACGATGTGAATCGCGCACTTTGTATGAATATTGATGTTGACACTGAAGCATAAAAATGTTTAAACATTTTGCATATTTCGGGTGCATCGGGTGTTAGTCGAACGGAACACCTTGCATAACGACCTATTAAACGATCTTGCAACGACATCTACTGGATGGCTTAAGTTAAAATTTTCGACTTATTGTGCATACAATATTTTTAACCATTTTTGCTGGACATATGCCTATAGCTTAACAAAACCACTAAAACTTATTTTTTATTTATCTTGAATCTGATATATACGCAAGATATAGATTACACATGCATATGTATATATATATATATATATATATAGATATTTTAATCGAAGTAGTAAAATTACTGGCGACTACTACTTAACATGTGTGGCGCTAGGCAAGACTGCAAACACTTTATGGTAGAAGTGGTAACAGCGATACCGTTAAAGGGTTTTCCCATTTGGGAAAATGTGCTCAAGATATGCAGGCATCGAAGAGGCATCCAAACTGTATACCCGCTGTGCGCTTTCAAGGTTTGCCAGTGTGCGCTTTCAAGGTTTGCGTGGGTGCGCTTTCAAGGAGTGCGGCGTTGGTTGTCGCTGGTATGATACGAATCGACTTGTTGGCTAAAGTCGAACTACACAGCTTGCTGGTAGACGCGACGAAATGGCGAACAAAACGCCGCTTGGCCGAAGAATGGCAACAGCAGCGCTAGAGCAGGTCGAGCAAAGTTAGATGAATGCACCGGCTCATACCACATCCACTGCCATGTTTGAAGAGGTGGCATGGCAAACATAGTCAATGAGCGGTCGTGGTTGTTTCAGAGCTCGCTTACATATTTTTAAGATAGATCGGGACTGTACTGAAATGCACCGAAGACGCTGAGCATGTGCTTTTTGTCCGCCCGATATATCAAAACAAACGACAGAGACTACAGACGGAAATCTACGGTCTAAACAATGGAATGTAGTATGAGAAGACAAAGAAATGAAAAGCGTCGACATAGGCCCCTGGATAATGCCTGAACGTCCTGAAGGTATAACTTGCGGTCGTGCCGCAGGCTAGAGATAGCAGTATAGTTGTTTTTAAGCGGTTTAAAGCCATGCACTGAAAAAAAAAGCGTTTTAGTTTTTAATTCTTACCACTTGGGTGTGTACTAAAGCGCTCCACTTGGTGTCGCCAATTGTGCAAATTTTGTTATAAAGTGAACGATTGCGATCGTTTTTCAACGGATGAGTAAAAAAGAAACGAAAACTTCTTTCTCGTCTCCTTTGTGTTCTCCTATTTCTTAGTTCAGTTGGGATCGCTCAGTGACACCCGAGTGCACAATTAAAACAAAAAATAGTTATTGCAATTACGCTAAAATACTATCCACATTTTTTGTTTTCAATACGAAAACGCAAGGGCTACTGTAGTTTACCTAGGACGAGGTAGCCCAAAGGCAAGAGTGCTACTCGAAACAATAGCTTCGCTTGATTTCGTCGCATTCAGCAAAGGAAAGCAATAAACTGTTAGTAAAAGCGGCCGTTGTCCGGTGGTCTCTGCAAATGGCGTACCCGTGGCACGAGTGATATGAAATCCCAGCAATATATATACATATTATAATCATCAGTGAAGATAGTTGTCCTATCGTACCCGTTTGAAAATGTATTCAGTACATGTCTAAGAGAGCAAGTTTGTCAAGTTTGATTAACTCATCTATCAGTCTCTCAACTTATAGATTTATCTGGTCGCTGGATACTAAGAGTGTGAAAAATGTGAAATATGAGAAGTAATGTGTATTCACATAGACGGGATGATGGATTTATAAGAAAAATTAATAGCGGACGCTGTCAATATAGCATCTCATAAAGCCGTCCCATTTATAGAAGCGAAACGCTGTAAGGATAGGACGAAAGAATACTGCCTCATAGTGAGACAGATTGTCTCACAGAGATGCGTTTAATTCTGACAACTAGGAATAGATAATTGCAGCAATGCGTGAGTTATCAGCAAGCAAGAAAAGCGATGTGAACAATGCGTGATTGCTAGACGAGTGCCGGAAGAAGCAGTGTTCGAGCCAACACCAGGTTAAACAATAGCTGCCACATCGCATATGATAACATCGTGCGTCTACAAGTTTCGTACAAAACTAGAATGGAACATGCTGTTAATGTCGCCGTGGTCGGGGCAGCAAAATATTTGTAGAAAATTGTGTTCCCGGCATCGAGCAATTACGGATTTGGCTTCAGTCGATAAAACATCCGGAAAGAGAAAATAGAAAATCGCACTGACAGCGCGGCATTAATACGAAATCAAAGCAAAGCGGCGTAAATTGAGCTGCACACGTGGTTCACATAAGATCAGGCGTTTTGTGTGTAGTGTTTGCATTCAGATTAATTATGGTGTTTAACACTACTTCCAGACATAAGGCCTTGGTTGTCGGCAATACGATATCAATCGACATTTTCGCAAACGAAGCAGTCTACATAGCAGGGCCATAAAACGTACTGTCTTGTTAAAGACAGTTGGCAAGGCATCGTCAAATAGAGGAATAGCAGGAGCTATTGGGTAGATCCATGCGAGGTAGGTGGTCGTAGGTTTATGTTGAAGATATTTTAACGAATTTAAAAACAACATAGTGGGATAGACTTTTATGTGATCCACCTGCTCAGTAGTCATATATGTTTCCGAACTTACTAATATAGGTTTAAAGTCGAAAATGAAGTCATCTCTGAAGAATGGGTGATAATGACGAAATACTAAGACGGGAGGGCGAAGACCACATATAGAGAGAGTATATCATATAATGGAGAGTATATCTGCCAGATAATCTCGTCATGTAAACGCTGCACGATCAGAAGAAACAGAAAGCGATTCCAGTGTTTGAGGTCCCACACTGTAACAATAAATCTGAATGTGCGCACCATAGGGATACGCTTTAAGAGCAAAGATGCCATCGATAGTCTTAAAATCTCTTTCCTGGGCTCATTTCCCGCACACACCCACACACACACACACACATAACAATATATACATAGATATATAGCAATGCATTTTATTATTTCTGCTCGGCTCGAGAATGTTTTTATTTGCATAGCGCGTTTGCTTTGCCGATGCATCACATATCTGTGTGAATGAACAACAGACTAATTTTGTTATGTTATAGCCATAGGCGACATGTTTTCGTAAAAGCAGCGCTGGTAAATATAATTTTAATAAAAGCTACTTACGCTTCCATAGCGTGTTGTGCTTCTCAATTTTTTATATTTCGTTGATATGCTGCATATTTTTATTTTTTACACTTATATGTTAGAAGACAAAAAACCTACGTTGCAAGTAATGATCATTAAGTAATTTATCTAAGTCGTAAGCAAGAAATTGCTTTCATGTGTTTGTTTATCTCAGCTTATGCGAAGAATTTCTGCTATCATAAAAAATAAAAAAAAAAAAAATAAAAAAATAAAAAAAAAAAATTAATGAAGAAAACAGAATAAAGGAATATAAAACACCTATTTATTCTTGGTTTTGTTTCTCTGTGTTTAAGATGGGATTTGTGTGGTTTTCACTTTAATTTTATTGCGATTATGGTCATACAAATCTCTTCATATACAGCGATTGTAATTTTCACACTTAATGGTTAAATTTCATGGTTGATAATTTGTATATATTATGTATATATATATATATATATATTATGTATATATATATATATATATATATATATACATGTGTGTGTGTGTGCTTATGGGAATGCATATGCATATGCTTACTTTTTTCTATATCAAAGTGTAATGACTGCGTGTTTATTTTTTTCCTCGTTGTAGTGCAAACTCAAATTGCCTACAACCACAAAAACATGTGTGGTTAGTTACTATTTTACACTTTGCTAAGTATTTTTCCATCAAAAAACAGCATTTTGCTTTTGTGCCCTCACTTTTTTGTTCCCTTTCGAGCACATACATCTATACATATATACATACATACATACATACATACATACATACATACATACATACATATATACATATAAGTATATACTATATATATATATATATATATATACTCTTCTTCTATCTGCATGCAGAGATATCTATGTGTTAACCTTTTTTTTTTTCTCCACACATTTTATAGTTGTTACAATTTTTCTCTGAATTTGTTGTTGTTGTTATTTTTTTTTTTTTTTTAAATATTTTTTCTCCTTTCTGCTTTTCTCGTTTTGTCGATTGTATTTTTGTGTATGTGTCAGTTGCAAGTACTTTGAAAATTATTTGTGGTTGGACATCGTATACTCCATGTACTATGTGGTACTGGTTGGCCATTATAACCAACCAGAGGATTTAAAAACTAGACATTTTTTGTTTGTGGTTTCTTTGCATTGTAGGCTTACAAAAGTTAGACTTGAATGCATAAACTAATGAATGAAAGTATATGCGGATATGTATAAAAGTATTTTCATAGACTGAAGCCAACAAAGCTATCTTCTCCTTTCTATTACTCTGCTGTTGAAACTTCCATGGATATGAAAATTTTTTTAACTTATATATCGTTGTGCGTGCGTATGCATATATATATATATATATATATATACGTATATATATGAATGTGTGTGCATAAGTATTTATATGGATGTGAAGTCGTTTTCCACTAATTACTGCCTGATAAGCATTAATGTATGGTAACAACGATACTCTTATATAACAGTGTCTTAAATTAAAACAATTTAGAGATAAACAAAGACAAGTTAAAACAATTCCGGTTTGTTTATTATTTAATTCAAAGGCGGAGAAAAATATTAAAAACAATTAGCAATTAGATAAATTAAAGTCAGGAAAGAGAGAACGATAACCGTTATATGTCCATATTACGGAAACGGGATACTTTGAAGATCCGTTTTATCCGTTTTACAAGGCCGTCAAACTAATTTCGTTATACTTTACGCAGACGACTGAAAAGTGCACTTTAAAAATTGTATAAAATAACATATTCTTAAATATCTAAATGTTTGTCCATCCATCCATCTCGTATTAGGTCCTCTTAAATTTGCTTATCCAAAGATAGGATCCCAGCATTTGCCACATAATGAATTATTTAAATTTTTTAGTGCAAATTCAAAAATTTCTGCCTCTTCCGCGCTAGATATCCTAACAATATCTGAACAATCAACAAAGTATGCAAAACTTATATTGTTTTATGTTTGCCCTAGAAAATAAGCATATATCCCGGGAACACACCAAACCGGTTAGAAAATTCATCTTGCACTCACTATTTTAGATTAGGCGGTCAAGAGGTGATGGGCAAATTTTAAGTTTAATACGCCAAAAAATACTTTTACTCTTAACACTTAGTTCTGTGGTACGACTGTTTTGACATACATAGCATAGGTATCTAGGCAGATATCTAGAAGAGCAGTAGTAAAGTGAAGAATTGATAGCAATGAGTGAAACGAACAAATGAATGCGGCAGAGAAACACAAAGAAGCAATAATCAGTCGTTGAGTGGAAATCGTGGAATCCAGTTGCAAACTTGACGTGCAGTCGTTGAACCCTTTACTCGTTTTCACTAATATTTTATATTCAATTTACCGTATATTTGAACTGCCTTCTAATAGAGATCTCGAACGTGAATTGTAATAACAGTGAATAAGATTTTGTCATTCTTGTCATATATATATATATATATATATATATATTCACAGGATCCATAGCCATTTAGGCATTAATCTACGCATTGTGTGCGCAGGTGGTCCTTATTTCTCTGTTACGTATTCCAAACAGCACCGGGTGGGTCACGAGCGTTTCGCGGGGACTACGCCTTGCATGCAGTTCGCCTTGCTGCTTCGGATGAGCAAAAATATATTTTCATCGCGTCATACGTATTACAAAGGATTAGATTCAATTTTAAGCTTACGTTCGAGCAGCTGAATAAGGTGCCCATCGAACAGAAAAATAATATAAAATAATAATGAGTGCATCTCGTGGTATTGCTTACAAGCCCACAATGCAATATTCAAAATCAGGCTGTATGTCCACCTGGTTTTCTTTGATCCGCTTCCAAGTTTCTACCATAAGTTTATTATTTTACATTAAACTTTAGATTAAGGTAATCTACACCATACGTTTTTCGTTTTGTCTTTCAATTTAGTTAGTAGTTTGCATTACAACAATTGCTTTGTCTTTGGGATGAGCTAATATAACGTCGCTCTTCTATCAGTGACGAGAAAGGACTCAATTTTATTACTTGTGTTTACATCAACTTGATGCAGGCAATCTTGAATGTAAGAACAAATAAAATAATTAAGAAAAAAATAAAAAACAATGTAAATAAATAAACAAAAAGTAAAAGTAATAGAAAAATTCAAATAGAGTTTTCTTGAAAAATCATGTTCAGGTTCGTTTCTTTAGTAAGCAAAGTTCGTTTTGAAGTGCAATGCTATAAACTTTATAAAAAAATTTTCCTATCCTTCTTCTTTCTCTAGATCTTAGATTTCATTTTATGGGCTGTTTAATCATGTCTACAAATTGACACGTGTACAGAAGCATACAAAAATCTGAATGAAGTCTTACATTTACAAATATGCTATATATATATATATATGCAACTGTGTATATATATGTTTGAATATCTGCTTTTGAAGCCAGATATATAACACCAGCAGTATTGCCTTGATGTGGTCTTTCAACCTGTATGTTGGCTATGCAATGTGTTGTATGTATTTGATGATGATCCCTTGACATGTATTTCTGCCTCTTTTTCCTTTCTTTTCTTTTCTTTTCTCTTCTTCTTTTCTTTTTTTTGTTTTTCATTTTCATTGTGTTTTCTATGTTATTTTTTCTTTCCTTTGTATGTTCTACAGTTTGCTTTTACCCTAACAAATATGGTATTTTTTCTAATTTTATCGTTATGTCTATTATAGGAATATGTTAGCATGCAAAGTTTGTCAAAACGTTTGTAGTAAGCAAAAGGACGCTTGTCATCAATATCATTATGCTCTTGGCGAGTAGAAGTTTAAAATCGATTAGATGGACAAAATATTACGACGAACAGAGCAAAGTATTTATAGTAATTGTGACACAAGATTTCAGAGATTTCAGAAGACACTAAAACTTTGAAGCACACTTCCGAGAGGTATTACTGTAATGACTTTTCTGAAAGCTCTTCATATGACATATTTCGCTTTGTTCCCTAGAAGGAGAAACTTGAAAGAAAAGTCATTTCTGATCATGTCAGTGCTAGATGCTTATGCTCGCTATGAATCAGGCTCGCAATGAATAGCAAAAGGATTAATGTCTGAATAGGCGCTCTCAAGATATGTATGAGAATTAAAGTATCGAAGATGAAATATCAGACACTCGAAAATGCTCTTCTAGAAGCTGTGAAAGCTCTCGATTTTCCGATAAATCGGAACCCCTTAGCTACGACGTTCAAACACTTTTATATGGAATAAGATAAAAGCCTCCTGTAACTATTCATAATTAACTGTTCACATGCATAAAACAACGAATAAGGGCTGAAACTGAAAGACGAAGATCTTCGTATAACAGTTTAGCAATCGTAATGACAGCCGTGTGCTCTCAAGTATCTAAAAAAAACGTAATGAAAAGGAAACAGTGACCGGAAGCCAAAAAAAGTCTATCGATAGAAGAAGATCTGTTTCCTGGCTCTCTCAAGCTTAAAATCCATAGTGATCGCGACATATTATATTTTAACTCACTATGCCTTTAGGGTTTTCGTAGAAGCCGTTGTCAAAAGGGCCGAAGCGAAACAAATTTCTTTTCTTACTTATTATGCTAGACAGTGGGTATCCAAGATTCGTTTACATTGGTTTTTGGCTATTGCATTTGTTTCTTGCTCTCGTTTTTTTCCTGTTTAAAACTGTCATTTCTAAGTTCTGTAACAATTAGAAGCTTTTCAAATGGTTTTGTTCTCTCTTTTTTAATTCTATTGTCTTGTTTTTGCAGTCATTTACTATTTTTAAACTTTGACATTTTTTAGTTGTTGTTTTTGTTGCTGTTGTTGTTGTTGTTGTTGCTGTTGTTGTTGTGGGGCTTTTGTAAAATGACCATTTAACTAACCAACCGTGACTAGGATATTTTTTTTTTCTCTTATTTTCTTATATTTTTCTATAGTTTTCGCTGGAAGTCGTCTACATATTGCTTAAGGCTTAGCAGTTGTTTTGTTTTTTCTTTAGCTTACATTTGTTAGTTTTACGTGAGGTTGGATTAGTATATGTACCTATATATATATATATATATATATATATAGGTATATATATATAGGTATATATATATATATAGGTAGGTATATATAGGTATATATATATATTGTATATATATATAGGTATATATATAGGTATATATATATATATATATATATATATATATATATAAATAGAAAAAATAGAAAAATAAATAAAGGTGTGTGTAAACGGATAACATAAAATTNTTATATATATATATATATATATATATATATATATGCTTATATGTTTATATTAGTTACATATGCGTATATATGTGTATGTGTGTGCAATTTGCAAGTAATACGTTTATATTTACGGTATGAAAGTTTTGCTTGCGAATCGTGATTAAAACGATGAAAGAAGTTTAAATAAAGAGTAAAAATTTTATGATCTAAAATATCATTAAAAGGAACGAAATTGAAGAGTTTATTATTATTTTCGCCTGCCATTCTTTAATGTTCATAATAATCAATTTTATAAACTCAAAGCGCAACTCTTTCAATATTATTATTATGCTATAAAGATTTTCTAAAAAGTTTCTTCCACTTCTCTCTTCTCTATAACTTCCAATGTGCATAGTTTGCATAACTTTACTTATTTCATAAATATTTTTTTTTTCCTTTTTTTTTTATTATTACTAATTAGTTCTTGTACTAAATTAATTTCTATATTCCCTATACAAAAAAAAAAAAAAAGAGAGAAAAAACCAAAAGTTTTCTTACATTTATTTACCAAGATTTCGGTCATTGCAATAGATTTATTCGACCACTTTCTTCCGTTTTTTTTGTGTGTTTTGTTTGTTTATGTTAATAATAGACCGAAAGGCGAAGGACTGATGAAATCAAACATTTACATTCTTTCGTTTTGCTGCTGCTCGTTAGTGTGGTCTTAATTTTCCGTTTTTTTTTTTTGCTTCTTTTGTTTCTTTTTTGGTTTAGTAAATGAAAGAGTCTAGGGGAACACACAGAGATATTTCGTATTTTTATACCAACATAAGGAAATAGGAATAAGAAATTTTTGTGTTTCAATCATGAATCAAGTCAACACGAAAACAAAAAACAAAAAAAACAATTAAAGAAATGTGAACGAACCTCGGAGATTCATTCTCCAGTCAAATATGCTTTACTCCGTTATATTTAATTTTTAATATTTTCACATTTTCCAGCAGTAGCTTTGATATGATAGCTTATGGTAAGATTCGAAGGTCGAATATTTCGATCTTGTACATATTATTATCTTCTCTTGTATTATTGTTGTTGTAGATTTTATTAGGTAACTGCATGTGTTTTGATCATTGTTTCACTTGAAAAAAGGCATTTATTGAGAAATATTTGTGCGATTCGTATACAAATTAAAATACTTTTCGTCATTGTCTAAAACTTTTTCCTATCTCTCCGGTAATATGGCGACACCGTGTCGAAGGAGCGATATTGGGTTTAAAGCGATCCCATCATCGACAAATTTTCTCACCTCCTCAAGTGTTAATCAGAAGTTTCAATGCCTGGGTGCGGTAGAGCATCTGTTTTGAACTGCAACACTTGCACCCTGCCAAGCGTTGACATTTTTGTTCTGAAAGCGTCAGTGAAGCTAAAAATTCTTCTCTTATACTATTCTTTCCTCTTCCCTTTTCCTGGTCATCATTAATGTGCTCCTGTGCATAACGACGAACGGTATTTATTCGTTCGCAGATGATAATACCGTGACACGCTAAATCGGGACCGCCGGGAAATGCCAAAATGTGGTCGGGTAAATAGGGTAAACTTTATTGCCACGAAAACCCAAAGCTGTCTTCTATCGCACACGAAAAATGATAAACAATACCCCCCCTTGATGTTCGGAGCATGAGAATACAAAACGATGTTCGTTAGACAGGATATGCATTCGAAGCGTGGAAATACGCAGCCAAGGGCTTAGACTTTTTAGAGTAATGCAAAAAATACTACACTGCAGCTGATATTCATGCCATTTACACTGCCTCTGCAGAATTCGCGTAGAGCGGAAGGCTCGGGTGCTCATGGGCGAGAAAAGTGTGTCCAGAACTCCCGATACCGCGTAATGCAGACTGTTTTGTGGTATAGGTATGGCAAATCTTCTACAAAGATAAAAGAGATATGTTCAGCAGTTAAATCCTTTTACCTTGCTGCCCGATGGGCTTTCCTGCCATACCTGATGTCTCCATTTTCAAGTTCAACATTCGCAAACACTATTCATTTTCTTCACCCCACTCTGCCTACCACCCTTTCTGATCATCATTGGCTCGGCACGTGTAGTGAATATCGTAAGAAAAATTAGCTGCCAGTCCGCGTGAAACGATTCGGAAAAAGATGGTTATAATAGAAACGTGTATAATATGAGTGTTCGCATAAACTTACCGGCATGTGAGGACAACTTCATTTCTTTTGATCTCGAGTCAATAGCCGCCATCAGCTGATTTGACTTTGGTTTCGCTTTTAAGTGCAAGGACTCAAGGATCGTAGTTTGTAAGAAAATACGAAAAACGCTTATCTCCTCGACAGCTGTAAACTCGCTGCTCGTTACAGTGATTCCATAGTCGATAGCTATGGAATTTACTCCAACCGGTCGCAGTTTTTATCATCCTCCAAAATCAGTCTTTAGAAAGCCAAAATCTGTCTTCTCAGAAAGCTATCTCATCTGAGTGGTCCTTATTGTTTGCTTTGAATGCGATTTAAAGATATTCTCACAAACTGATAGTTCAAAGAAAGATAGCTCAAAGAAAAAGTTCATGGCATTTTCTTATGCAAATTCAAATGGACTTTATTACCGTAAATATTTGCCATTTTTGTTGATAAGTTTTCGCAGAACTGTCTTGGGGCGAACGAAATGTGATCCTCACGGACCTCTTCTCAATCTAGCGTTACTTTATTAAAAGGGCTGTGCAAAAGCGAAATAAATATTACGACACTACTACCATTGTCCGGTCTATCTGAAGGATGGATTAAAAAATTTTCAATCATAAGCCCATTACGCTTAGGTGATCATGACAACATGGAAATATCTAAAAATAGACTTAAGCCTCTTTCCAAACGAATAACTCATAGTTAATTCGTTGTCTCAAGTACAGTGAAAATACGCATTTACTCAGAATATGGAAAACTTGTACTTGAGATGTTGTGCGTAATCATACGAGTTCGTAGTACCACCAATCCATTAGAACACGCCATAAACTTGACTTTGTGTGTCAAATCGCTGCGGTCAGTCTGTGAAGAGAATCTGTTTCGTATTTTATAACTAGAAAGATCAATGATAACAGCACAATAGAGCAATTGACTCGATTAACTCTTCCATCAGTGCTCTCTACTGTATACACATATTTTTTTTTTTTTTTCGATCTAATGATTTTCATTTGGTCGCCCAATTGTTATACTGAAATAAATCATTTTCAGTATTTTGCCGATTCCGATCAGGTATAAAAACCCATTATATTGATTAATCAACCGAATAATTCAGATAATTATGCTAATTTATGAAATTTTGCTTATGACCTTTAAAATGTTACTCAAATCATTTGTGTAATTTTAGTAATCAATAAGGTTTTGCGAATTAGTTATTTCTCTCTTAGCTATTTATTCAACCTGGAATTATGCATCAATCAATAAATTGTACTTTATTTTGTTAATATTATTTTTTCTTTCTACTTTTACTGAGTATTTATTTGATTTCTCTAGAGGAATCAATTTGTTCCTAAGCGTAAAATAAAATGAAAAAAAAAATAAAAAAATAAAAAATGTATTGCAGTAAATATTGTTTGTTATCATATGTTTATTGCCTTCATTTGTGTTTGCTAATATTGTTAATAAAAATGAATTTACATAATATAAAGTAATAGAAGATAAAAATGATTCTATTACACAACACGAGAATACCGGAAAATACAAAACGACCGGAAGGACTTTAAGAAAAAGAGAGAGAGAGAGAGAGAGAGAGAGAAAAAAGAAAGAAAAAAATGAAAAAAGAATTGATTTCACAATCAACGCAAATAAGAAGAAGAAAGGAGAAAAATTAATACCCAAAGGTATAAAATATAGAAATTGTAGCTATATTGTTAAATAAATGTTATAACAAAGCAGCATCGATAACAAACATCAGAACGCAACTTTTTAACATTTTACTTTAGCTTAGTTAGTTTTATTTTTATTTTTTTTTTTATTTTCTTGCTGTCTTCTGGCGTTATTGTCACTTTTCATTGTTGAAACATGAAGAAAACAATATTCTCGCAATACTTCAAACTGTATTATCAGCATCTAAATGATTCTATAACGAAACTTAAAAAGTAAAAAAAAAAAAACAAAACAAAACAAAACACCAAAAAGAAAAACAGGGAAAAAAGAAGAAAATAAAATGGCAAAAAAATTTTGCTAAAAGAAAATTTCTCCCCTCTCTCAACTAGAGCTCATGTATATCACGTTACCGTCTTTTTCATATATCCTGTTATGACAGATAAAGAAGGTGGTCATCCGTTCATTTGCTTAGAAAATATTTTTTCTTTACGACTTAACATATTTTCTTTTTCCTTTATACTCATCACCGAAAGGTAAAAGTGTATTACCTTTGTAAGAACGTTTGCCAGACTCACAAGGAAAATTCACCGATTCTCTCAAGTATGTACATTTTTGAATAGGGCATGTTCATTTCCGCCCCTCCGTCCTTGTACCTAACTATTTGCGGTAAATATACTGGTGAACGCAAAAATGAAGATATGGGGTCTAGGTACAAGAGCATGCGGATTTGTATTGAAAACGGGCCAAATCGGTGGAAGAGCACTACTACAGTACAACATAAAATTAGAACGAGTCTGCTTTAAAAATAAAAGAAAACAAAAAAGTGCGTTTTTGCTCATTATCCATAAACTACAGCAGACACAACGATAAGAGATTTTTCGCAAGTATTTTATTGACGATCCTACAGCTTTTGTACGAAAATGGGAAAAGTCGGCCATGCTTATCTCGTATTACAAAGTATAAAAATATAAATTTTTTCGATTTTTTCTTTCTTCTTTTCAATGTGTTATCACGGGGTAAGGGGTATGGAAGACCTTGTCACAACTGTGTATAATGTTCTTACCTGTTATTCTACATTTTTATTATACTTTTTCATTTTCTCTTTCTCCTACTTAAGGTCTACGTTTTACTCACGGCTATGAAATGTCACACTTTTCAATTTCAGATGAATATTTTATGTAAGTGATTGCGGTTAGTAAGCATGATATTTAGATTGAAGGAAACGTAATGCAATAAAATGAAGGAAAACTTAAATTAGTTATAAAAGAAAAGTCTTAACTAAATAAATCTTATATTTGCTTTCAACGATATTTTATGAGGTGGTCTATATAAAAAATTTCATTTTCTTATTAACCGCTAGGAGAAATGGATTTGATCCATATCAATATATGAAAAGAGAAAAGGAACGTAGAAATTACCAGAGGAGTTTTAATTTTTTTTTTTTTTTTTTTAAATCTTAGGAACTACAACATTAAGCAGCCGTACGGCTATCTGATATAGCTGAAGTCACTCTCAATCTCATGTGGATCAAAAACGTCCTTATGTATGTGTAGGGGCTAGGGGGTTTTGACATCTATTTTTGTGCGATAAATAACAATATCACTAAATGAGTATATTTTCATGTTTGGGCGGTTAAGGGATATCATGAATTTTCATATCCATTTACTGGGAATATATGCAGTTGAACTTACTTATGCGATTTTTTTTTTCTTCTTATGCGATATTTTTTTTCTATGCTATGCTATGCTTTGTGCGACTTTTTGCCATGCGCTATAGGAATAATATGAATAGAGAGCGTACGTGCGCAGAAGATTTTCACACTTTCACTGAGATGGAATCAAAGTCTATGACAGCAGATTAAACATATGAAGTGATCCAACTTTGCTGCTTCAAATAAATACTAATTCCGAAAAAAATCGAAATATCGAAACCAACTACGTTCGTGTATATTTGGTTGACAAAATGTTGATCATATGGTAATAAAAAATAAATAAAAGTCAGCAAAGCGACGACGAATCAGCTCATAGCCAAAATATGTGCGATTTGGTCTAACACAAGCGCGCACTGAACTGTGTGCATTTGGGAAACGTCGCCTTGTTTAATACTCGAAGTTAAAATTTTTAATGCGTAATTCAATTATTGACTTTATTTGGAAACTATTTTCTTGCTAGCTTTAAAATATTTATTTATTTAAGAGAGACTTTCCCGCGGTCCCCCTTGACCGCATAAAATAACTTTTGTTTAATATGTTATGAACACTTTTTCTTATGGATATTTATAAAGATTTTGAAATGTTTTTTTTTACAGTTCTTTTTTGCACTCCTTTTTGGCCGCATAAAAACAAGTTTACCGGACAGGAGGCTCGAAAAATTTTTCTTTTAGTTGAAACGTTAAGGATGACCTAAAAAAATAGTTCTCCGACTTATGCACGAGTAAATTTTGCGGCGAAAAGCGACGGCGTATTTATATAAAAACTGAATCGACTCGATGTCATATGTTACGTCAACGTACTCTGTTTAGTAACCGTATATATAATGATATTGGATTACACACAAAATGATATTTTGTAAGATTCAAAGAATAATTAAAATTGTATGCCAAATAACGTCATGTCCGCAAAGCGTTTCCGTCCCTGTTTAGTTTTGAAAATCGTTGCTCTTTGTCGATTATGATAAAATAATTTGAACTAAAAATTATGAACGAAACCGTTTCAACATCAGTATCACGCATTTGACGTAATTAGAGACGCCTGGTGGTTGGTAGAATGCTACGGATTCGAGCCAAACATTCGAGCTTAACAAAAGGCCCACAACTTTTAGTCCCATATTCCAAAAGGACAATTGAAACTTATGGCAAATGTTTTCTTGCATCGAATTTTATGTAAACGTAAAAGTTGTAAACCATCATCATCATTAACAATTTCACTTACGTTCCGCATTATAATTTTATTAACCATTCACATTATGATTATTAACTTCAGAAACTTTAAATAAACTTAATAACGAATTCTAGCTAAATGTAAGATTGCAGCAAAATATGTTGCTCTAATTTTTTATACATGTTTTTAAAATGGTCAATACCGCCGTCGTACACGTACACCTTATTCTAAATACATTTCGAAAAAAAATTATTCGTATATGAAAAGCTTCTATGATGCCTTAATTTTCATTATCTAACAGATGAAAATGTTCTTATCGATCACTAAAGGGTTCTCGTGTACCAAACTTGTTCCCTCATTTGTAGCGTTTCGGAATAAATATCAAACGTTTCCATAAAGTAAATGCAGCCTGGAACAGCGTAATACGGTTTTTTTTTTAGGTATATGCGTTCGTCCAACCGGTCCTCCGATAATTTTTCCCCCTTTAGTTTGCTTTTCTAACGTGAGCGGGTACACAAGCAAACTAAGCAAGCTCAAGCCAGGCCGGCAGGATAAACCAAGAGGGCATTGGGCGTATACTACACCGTAAGAATTATTAATTTAAAATTTTGTAAAATATTTCCAAAGATTATCGAAGAGATAGAAGAAGTTCTTACTGTCAAATTCACAAACCCATAAAAAAAAATTTCCAGCTTTTATGTGTGCCAAACGGATCGAAACGGATCACTCGAAACACCGAATTTTTCAGTGATTTGCTACGCGATTTCAACAAACAAAAATCGAAGACAAGTTTTTACGTTCTAAACGGAGTTTTAAGTCCTAATCGAAGTAAAAATGGATAAAATTAATTATTGATTTTTTTTCACCTTATGGATCGATGTGAATGACTTCTGGGATCTGTCTTCAACTTGGGGTTCATGAGTACCCCAATAAACTTGGCAGATAATGTTTTGAGGTCAGGAGAAGCAATTTCGCCGCCATCAATTGTGTGCTAAGTATGTGCATATGAAACAGAAGTTTTTAATATAGAAAATAAACGTTTACTATACGATAAATATCAGAAATATAATTTTATCGTAACTATTGTCCATTGCTAAACGTATATTTTTCGCCCCCTTTTTTTTTTGTTGATCATTTGAGGCAAACCGATTATCTAGCTTTTTTCATACATTTTCATGAGTATAAGTGAAGCGTTGCATAGCAAATGTGTGTCTCAGTTATGCAAACAAATTGTAATCGGAAGCCACTCGGGTGTGGTGAGTAGGCCGCATAGGCTTCCAAAGCATCGTAAACCAATTTTGCTTTTTGCATGAATGAAGGAAAGGCCATGCTTTGCCTTTTCGTTTCCTAGGCCAGGCATCACAATTGGTAGCAAAGACCCCCTCCATCTTAAGCCAGTTGATTCTGTTTCCCATCCTCATTTTAGTTTGTAGAAAGACTACTCTTATTATATATAAAATTTTTTATAATATATTTAATTATATGCTTATAGAGACCATTTCAGGTAGAGAAAATTTGCACTTGCGTCCCCTAAGATTAATTTAAAGGGTTCTGATTTCTCTATTATGTAATACTTGCCTCAACGGTAGACTTTGGCAAAACATATGGCTATAACAAATACCATGACGTCATCTCAAGGGAAGCGAAACAAAAATGAAATTCTGCATCGAAATGGCTCTTTAGGTTAACGGAGTTAGACCTACCAGCTGCTAAAGTAATTCTCATTCAATTTTACATTTTGCCCAAAAGAATATCTTTTTCGTGATTACACGTAAGTAGTAAGTAAAGAGCTATCAGAGCATCGGCCAACCAACGAAACAAAGACAAAAATGTAAAGTTTTTTAAAAGTGAAAAAAGTGTGGATTTGAAAAACTTGTTGATTTTTTTTAGAAAAGCGGTTGCAAGGGCAGCTAATGGCCTTGTGAACCTAACTTAAACCCTTCTTTATATAAAATATTTCTGCTATTTTAACATTGTGCCGTAATTTATGTTGATTGGATTTAGGAAAATTTAAAAATTTATTATAAACAATACGTCACAGTATTCACAGTTTTATTCATCTCTAGTCAACATTTTTCCAATCATTTAGGACAAATATGAATGAAATGAGAAATAACGGCCGATGATTAGAAGGTAAGGGTAACACGTTTCAATCGCTAGGTTAGTTTATACTAGAAAATCTGTAGATCAAGCCTTTTCGCAGACTAGGTCCGGCTTTTCATCTCAACTGTTGATTACCTTCTTTAGTTTAGTTGGAGCCACTTTTAACATACCATACCCACCTGACTCCCATTGGCTGCATCATTTAGTCCATTGTTGATCTTTTGTTGACGGTTGAGCGGCACTCTCCTTCAAATTAAGACGAGAGTTTCATCGATTTTTTAAAAATGTGCTGTTTCCCTTCGAAGCTTTAAAACAAATGTTTCACATAATTCGGTTTCGGTGTTGCTTAAAGCTTAAGAAAGGTGTATGCAAATAAATAAGTCACAGAGAGAACGCAACCTCTAATGAGAAACTGATCGCATGTAATTAGTCAAATATTATCTCATGAGATTTTATAAAATTTTCAATTTTTTTTTTTACAACTTGGCAAGATTTTATTCACAATCGATCCTTAATTAAATCAAACTATTATACGATTTGATCATTTAAGCAGAAATACATTTATGCGAATAGATTTATGCGACCGCTTTCAATGATAACGAATTCTAAATTTGACTTAAGAACGCCAAGAAAGAAGAAAAGAGCCAGAAACGTGAAAAAAACTCTTATTTGCATTTTTTCTTTTTTTTTTTTTTTTTTTTCATTCTAAGGTAATCAAAACAATTGTGTAATTGCAAAAAGTTGTTCAAACATTACCTCAGGTTTTTATACTACTCTCTGAAGAATTCTACATAAACTATGCAAAAAGTAATAATAATAAAAAAACGCAAAACAAAAAAAAAGAGAAAAAAAAAAAAAAAAACAAAGTACGTAAAACACCAAAGGGGAAAGAAGAGCAGATATAAACCAGAAACCAACAGAAAAGAATGCTTACAATGACCATCCATCTGCCGGCTATAGGATAAGAAGGAATCATGGAATGGAGAGACCAAAAAAAAAAAAAAGAAGAAGAAGCAGAAAAGCAGAGAAAAGAGTAGAAAATATAGAAACGTACTAAAACTTAATTGCTTTATGGCTATGTTCTAGTGTTACTGTGTAAAGCTTTGACAATATTTTTCATTGTTTACAATACTTTTGTGTGATTGGGGGGATTTTCGCATGCCGTACATTCCGTTTAAGTTTTTAGCATTAGGTTTATGTATTACAGCACTTTTTTCCATTGTTTTTTAGCTTTTTATTAAGCTTATGGTTGGTCAGGAGTTATGTTACAACAAAAAAAAAAAAACCTATGTCGGTTTGTTTGTATATGTTTTACGTTCCTTTTTATTAGTTAAGGATATAAAGACTTCTTACTTTCTAGCACTAAAATACCATATAAACGTATTAAAATTAAGAAGATTAAGTGTTTGCCTGTTTCTTTGCAGCTTAGTGAAATTCTTTAATTTTTAGTGGAGATTTTAATTGGCTAAGTAATCAGTGTTTGTTGCTTAGTTACTTAAATTTGTTTGATTAATATGTTTGATTGCATGTTAAAATGTTAAACCATGAAATTTATCTGATATAGGAAAAGATACGAAGGAAAATATCTTAAATTTCTAGAAAGTGCGGATTAGCTGCCACGAGTAGATTCATAAAATATTAAGTTATTAAACAAAATCGAGTAAAAAACATTACACACACACACGGAATTTGCGTGTAAATAGAGATCATTCACGTATAGAATAAATAAACTGGGTCCCAAAGTATACCTCTGAGGAGCACCAGCATGAAGAAGCAGCAAACTTATCCTAATTCCTTAAATATATTCTTGAGCTTCCTGATAACAATCGCATGGCAAACAGAATTAAAAATCTTAGATGAATCAGCAGATATCTGAGCATATGTAGCTTACCAGTGTTCATGTTTTTCCTGATAGAATTAGTAAGACTAAATAACAACTTTCTGGTGTTATCCCTAAGATAACTAAGCTAAGGGTCATAAATATTCTCCCTTACAAACTGAAATATTCGATCCTTTTCCTTATCGTAAGCAAACTTTTGATTTATCGCATCTTTATTAATTGTAGCTATATACGGCTGTATTGCTAGATACATTCGAGGTGTTCTTAAGATTTATTACGAATTTTTTATTTCGGTACATTGCTAGATACAGTCGAAGGTGTTCTTAAGTTTTCATTTTCATATAATTTTGCTTTTGAACTGCAGCAGAGGAATTTAGAAAAACTTGAATGTATATTCCATTGACGATGCTGCAGCACCTCTAGATAAAATGGGAAAAATTGATCACGCCTACCCAATATTATAGAGTATTAAAATTTTGCTTTTCTGCGAAACCTTTATAACCCCAGAAGCAGACTTCAACAACTTCATAGAGTAGGTAAACTCTTAGCCCCAAATTTGCAACAATGAGAGAGCATTGACCGTACAATTCCTTTATTAAGCCATTCTCGCGAGGCTTTCTTGAATATTTTTCAAAATTCAAAACTTTTTTTTGTTTTGTTTAATGCTTATATATACGGCCTTGAATATTTTATTTATATTCTATTACCGAAAATTGCGAAAACATTTCCTTTTTTTAGTCTATTACAGGGATTTCCTAACTACCGTAAGCTAGAAAACTGATATAGTCTACATCTAGGCGCACATAACTTTCCTAACTGTTTGCTACGTTCGTAACGTTCGTATGATTGTTTGAAAATTTGTACAATACATTAACGCAATATGGACTATTGCGCTATCTTCAACGTTATTATATGTAAATGATTGACATTTAAGTAAATTTCATGTCAAATGCTTTATTAAATTTTATATTGAACGCATACATTGCTGTGCATTTCATTTTCATTTTAAATTAATTAAGCGAAAAAATACATTAACGTCCTTTTATGCAAATCTAAAAGTTTTTTTTTTTTTTCTTTTTTTTTTTTTTGCTGTTGTTGAGATAATTGTAAAGTAAACAAGAAAAGTAAGGCAGACATTATTGGTTATCGAAGCGCTCATATAACTAGAACACGCATACACATATGCATTCTCTTACATCCATAAATGTATCGCATTACACTCAGACAGTCGATAACCATTATAAATAAAATGTGTTGTCATAATGTTGATGGTCGGGCGTTTGTTAAATTTATACGAAACCATTTATCTAAGCTATATAAAATTGTACGCATGTGTGTGCACATTCCAGCACAGGTAAAATTCAACAAGAACAAGACCAACAACCTAACAAATAGTTTTATGAAAAATTATGTATCTCTTTGCTCGTTGTGGGAGAATGTACGCCGGAAAATATGCCCGATACCGTTATTGCTAGCATCACGAGAGCATCAGAACCATACTGTTTACACACAGTAGGGCTAGGTAGATATACAAACATTTTAAAGAAGATATTAAATTTTAACAAGATTATTGTTACTTTAATTCTTGTTGTTGTTGTTGTTGTTGTTGTTGTTGTTACCCTTCAAAAACATTTTTAACATTTAATAGTCAACCCATAAAGCCTTGTAACTAAAACCGACCAGTCAATAGCATAAAACTCGAGCTGGGAATTTTTATATTACGGCATAAACAATATGTTAGCCGTGAACAAAAAGTACCAGGAATTAGAATTAGGAAGAAACAACGACAAGGTACGTACACGTTTATTTAAGATCTGTGTCATCGAACGCCTGAATAGCGCTACTTATAAAGCGTCATCATAATAGCAGTTCAGTTTAAAATATCAGCTCTTTTTGAAAGACCCTAAACGGGAATCTATTTACAGTTTTGAGTTTATTTGAGTTATTCAGTGTATACAGACATTCTGTCGCACCTAGCATGCTCATCAGCCATAGAGCCTTCCGGTCACCACTTCTCCAAATCGATGCAGCGCTGCTTGGCTTGCACGTGGTCTCGAAATGCTAAGGAAGTACGCAAACGCGTTGATGATTGGATTGCTGTCAAAGCAAAATTGTTCTTACGACACGGTACCGCCACGCTGCCAGAAGGATGGGAAACAGTTATCGAAAATGATGGAAAATACTTTGATTAATATACCAATTTTTCTCAATAAATACCTTTTTCAAGCAAAAGAATCATCAAAATACATACAAGCGTTTCCACATATTTTGAAGAATCATTTCGCTCACAGTTTTATTGTCAGAATTGTTTTCCCTATTATTGTTTTTTTTGTCATTTTGGTAACATTTTTAGTGTGTGCGAAGTACGAGAAATATGGCTCAAAACGAGAATTGTATATGAAGTCTACTCAACGTTGATCTTTGAATGTGTGTCGTGGGTAAGTTTAGTAGGTAGGCGCCATGGATGATGAATTCGGCACGTTACGGGAGCGGGCCAGTAGTAACTTAGGAAGATTGATACCTCCAGATCGCATAAAACACACACACACACGCACATACACGCACACACATTTTGCATAGCGTAGAATCAGTTTCCTTTTTATGAACAGAAAAAATGGTGAATCATTCGTTCCATTACTTTTCTGGATGCACATTATGGAACAATTTTTGAAAGTTGCGAAAATAAAAGCCGTTTGCACATATTTGAAAATCGTGACAACAAAAAAGATAAGAATAATTATTCGAAAAACATTCGCGACAATGACTCTACGGAAGCTTAAGATGATGCGGATGATTAAGAAACTTATTGGACCTATGATATAATCTTTCCTTTTAACGTTCGTTGTTCACGACGAAATTTTATCTAAGTGGAACTGAAACATGTGGGGAATGTACGGCAAACGTATATCGTACAAAGAGTGTTAAAGGTTATCAAAGTAAGTGTCAACTGGCATGCAATGTAATAAAATTTGAATTATGCTCGTAGTTTGCTACGAAGCTTTTATCTCGATAAGTTCCGGTACTTTTTGATTTTACTGTTTATTATATATAGAGCTTTAATATTTATTATATATATATA
>KK502403.1:2009665-2023748 GCA_000688735.1 Glossina austeni
TATATATATATATATATATATATATACATGTATACATATACATATATATATATATACAAATATATATATATATGTATATTTGTATATAAATTTGTGTTTGCGTGTAAATAGGTTTTATAAACAAGCACAAGTGTGTTTAACATTTTGGCATGAATTGTGTTATTGTTTGAATTTTTCTCACCAACAATATATCCACTTAAAATATAACGATTAGTTATAACAAAATGTTTAGCAATTTTTCATTGATGAATTTGAAAAATTTTTGTGTTTATGATGTGCTTGTTCCTTTTTACTTAACATTTTTGTTGCGCAGAAAATAGGCTTAAAACCACTTTCATTATATATATACACATATATATACATATACATATATATATATATAAATTGTAGTGAAAAACGGCAGCAAACGAAGAAAAATATGAAAATAAAAAAAATAAAAAATGAAAAATTTAACTATACCACACACATTGTAAAAAACTCTCATAAATTTCATTTAAAATTATAAACTTTTTCCATTTAAAATTATGTGAGCAGATATTTGTATATATATATATATATATATATATATATATATATATATATGGGTTTATATGCGAGCGTTTACACTAGTGGTTTTAATGTTGTGTAGGCACATAATTAAATAATTTTTATGTGAGTATGCTTTGTGTGCGTGTGTGTGTATGCGCGCCTATGTTTATATAAAGAGTATGCATGCACAATAAATGATAACTTTTTACATAAATTATAAATTTAATTTTAAAAAAATATATTTCTTTTTTTAATTTTCAACTAATTTTTTTCTATATTTTTGTGTTTTGTTGTTGTTGCTATTTTACACAAATGACTTGTAGGCCAGAAGTTCCGGTGTCAACTTTTAGTCTCGCAGCAGTAATACACCCCCAGTCTCAGTATGTGCGCGCGTGTATGTGTGTGTGTGTGTGTGTGTGTGGCTACGTATGCCTAGCAGTCTGTTGTTTTTTTTTTCCATGTTAAGCTTAAAAAAAAACAAAAAAAAAAAAACAAAAAAGAAAAAGAAAAAGAGGTGAAACACACTAAGCAAAAACCGTCTAAATGAGATTAGTCTGAGCTTTGTGCCGCATACGAGCATGTGTATGTGAATTCATTTCCGTTTTGAAGGGCTTGTTTTTTTTTTTTTTTTTTTTTTTGCCAACAGAAAACTTTTAATTATGCGTCGAGTGAGCATTTGTTTGATGTATACTCGCTTACACATATGAATATCATTATTTTTATATATATGAATGACTGTGTGTTTGTTTGTGTTTTGCTTGCATGCTTAATTTCTCGAATAATATTTCAATTATTTTTAGAACTATTAACTTTTTAGTATTTGCATTTCTCCCTTCTACTCTTTCTACTCTTTCTACTTTTTCTTTCTCTTCTTCTTCTTGTTCTTCTTCTGTTTCTCATATTCCCTTTGCGGTAAAGCATGTTAAATTTTCTATTTGTCTTACGCTTCCGGTGTTCTTTCCCAGTCTTACTTCCACACTCGCATAATATATTATAGTCCTCTCTCTGTCTCGTTTATTTTTTTATTTTTTTTTTTTTTTTTTTTTTTTTTTTTTTATCTAATTAACAATGAATTATGTAAAACTAAGGCTTTTTGCGTTTTATGTTGCGTTGTTGGTAATATATAGAAATTAAACAATTTTACTATACTTTAAAGCTTCGACTGAGTCTAGAAGACAATCCTGTTTATTTATTTCATATATAATTAATGAAATTTTTATAAAGTAAATCTATTCGTGAATAGCGCGTTTTGATCAGCTGACTTATTATCGGTTACTCTGTGTGTGTGTGTGTCTTCGTCGTGTACGTTCATTTACATGTTGGGTGAAAAATTTAAACAGAAAATAAAAATTTCGACAGCTCTTAAGTCGAAGTTACAGATAAAGCTAATCTAAGCTTTAGAATACGGAATTGAAAGGAACGGATTTGAAAGCTTTCCTCTCACCTCTCACCTCTCACCTCTCTTGAGCTAAAATTGTCCCAAATAGTCAATTATTACTGTGAGAACATTCTTTCGCGAAAATATAGTTAGGAATAGACTTGAGTTTGCTTAAAGAAGGGCAGAGGGAGGCGAATCATTTTATATCATATATGGTGGACTCTACCCACTGACCCGTCAGCGTTATTGCATTGATGATAACATCTGGCTGCTGACATGGAGTGATATCGACGAGAATATTTGGGATGCATTCACTTTCAGTGAGCTTTTAATTCGTTATAATACAGACGATAGGATTAATCACAATATGATAAAGTTGGGTTCAGAGTGGCTATAAGACCTCGCAATACTTAATTTTATAGCTTATAGTACCACCTCCAACAAAGTGTTCTACTACGTTTACGCTTCTCATACGATAACATTCGCTTAACGTGGATCGATAGGAGTAGGAGTAAATTTGTAATCGGCGGGCAAAGTAGCATTACGTTTGGTTGCTAGCTAAATGGGGTAAATAAAATAATAAAAACTTTTCCAAACGCTTATTAACTGAAGCGATTCGATAAGAAATCCGAGATCAAGCTTAATAGTCCGTATTGGGTGAAAGTAGCGTGAAACGAATCGTAAAGCTTTGATCAAATTTTTCATACAAAATCATGGTTAATACCATTACAATACACACACACACACACACACAATGTGGCAAACAAATGCCCTGATTGCTTGAAGAGTGTTGTCATGTGCAGCTAACAGCCACTCTTTTCTAATATAATTGGCGGCATAAAGTTATAAAAGCACGAGTTCGTTTCACGCAAACTATGCCATGTTTTGATGTCGATTCTTGACTGCATTTATTTTGCGATAATTATTTGTGTATTGGCGAAGGTGAAGTCGTGGCGTTCAACCATATAACCATGAATAAAATTATATATTATTGTAATTTATATAATGATGGACTGGGAGTTCTTTATGTGCAAAATTCAAAACATGTTTACGTTTCATTGTAAAATTTTCCTTTATGCAGTGTGTCGCACCGACACGTACTCTTGTTCCAAATTGATATCTGAAACCTATTTTCATAAAATACTGTCAGCTGACATATGAAAGCCGTAACTTGGTTTCAGATGCCTTTGCAAGTTAGCGTGTCTTTGAAGTAAAATAGTAGTTGGAAAGCGCTCCTTGGATACGCTCCTTTGCGCTTTCATCAAATTCCAAGCAGTAGGAGTAGGATGTCTTTCAATCTGATATTCTATAAAATATTTGATCAGATAATGTTCACTCTTATGTTCATGTATCTCTAAAGCCCTTACGTAACGAGTGGTTAAATTTCACGACTATGAATGGCGGCCTTGAAGAAAAAATAGCCATGCAATTGTCTGCAGCAGAGAATATAAGCAGAGAGAGAGATTAAAGAACGGCGGCCGAGATCTCCCATACAAACTGATAGGGAGAACCGAAGGAGACCATACGTAGGTATAGAGTGAACCGAGGCATAAGTTCAGCTCGTCCCCCGACAACTAAGTTTCGTCTGTCCGTCCGTCTTCACAAGGTTTTTAGCACGTGTATTTCTTTTCTGCCTCCGGCCTTTTTGACGTACAAAATTTTGTCGCAGACTTACAAAGTCGTTCTTACAAAGTATTAAACATTTTTTTGAACTTTGCTTCAATTTGAATTCAATTCTTTTTTTGTATGTAGAAAAAAGATTTTTACTCACAAGCAACAAAAAACTGAAAATGGATATAAAAGTGCTGCAGTTAGCATCATCTTCCATCTACATATTAATTGTTTTTTTTACACGTGTCCTTTTGTGCCGGATCAAACGATTGTCGTAAGTGCTTTAAAACAGCGAACGCAATTCTGGTTGCACACGATTGACGTAAATGCTATAAAACGGCGAACGCAATTCTGGTCGCATATGCATTAAACAATTTAAACTTGTCGTCGTCGTCGTGCAACGGTAAATTGTATGTTACAATAATCAAATTATTTCTCTATTGGGTTGGAGTGGAGTATCTACGTTTTTTTTATGTGATTGCAATAATAAAAATAGAATAACTTTTAGCCAAGAAATGTCACATTTGTGGACCATAGGTGAATGTGATTTTCCGTCTCGTTCACTTTTTCTTAGCAACTTCTTGCGTTTGCACAGGAAAAGGGAAAGCCTCTCAATCGATTTATCCATTCGATCGTCGTTTATTGGCACTCTGGCTGTTATAAAATTGAACAATAGATCCACAAAACGAAGCAAAATGCTTGATGTCTGTAAATAGGCCGACGATGGATGCATAATTGAAAAGAAGCTTTAAATGGCCGACAATTTCAATCTCTATTACGTAAGAGGACACGCGGTCGTAGTTATACTGAGTACTCTGGTAGCGAAAGCGTAACACTTTTTGATTGGGCACATATTCACAAAACAAAGTTGCGGACACTACGCCCCTATTTTTCTTCTTCTTTTCTCACTTCTTTGATTTGACGAAAAAATTATCGTTATATATAAAATATATTAATACTTAGGATATAGTGCTTACAGCAAATTGGATGACATAGCGGGTGCATTGGCGAAGTTGTATGAGTTACTGTCCAAGCCGAGTTTAGCTTTCTTACTTCTTTTTAATCTTCCTCTCTTTTCCATGAATCCAATTATAATTAAATGTTTTATGAAAAAGAAAAATCAAAAAACTCTTTTTTTATCTAAAATTTTTATTTAAGTAAAAAATTTTTTTGGATCAATGCAAACACCTAGAAACAGTGAAATATAAGTGCAGCTATCAAGTTACCAACTATGTAAATAAATAAAAATTAATACATAGGATTATGTAAATATGTTTAAATATTTTCCTTAGAGTTATGTTGTTATTGCTTTAATCTATATACGCACACATATATTTAAATATTGATAACATATTCTATTAGAATTATCAAGTTAATCTAAAAAATATCAGTCACCAATACTCTCCCGAAGAATATGTATATGTATATGTCTATAAAAATTTGCATAGAAATATATTTTGTAAATATTTGTAAAATTTTTCTCTTCCACACAAGTACAAAGTATTTGCCTTAAATTGCTAGCAATTTTGTTTTGTGGCATTTATTTTATTCCATAAGGTTTTTTTTTTTTCTTTTGTTTGTTTTGTATTCTTTAACTCATGTCCTTTATATTTTTCTTGCCAAATTTGCAACAATAAAAATCAGTTTTCTATAATACTAAAATTGAATTTTTATGAAAGAGAGGACTAACTATCGCTTAGGGTTTTTTTTTAATATATATTCGTACTCTCCGATATTTTACATTGAAATTTAATTCATTGCATACTTTTTGTTGCTTACCAACGAAGAGTATTGAGTTGAATATGAGACATTCATAAAGTATTAGCTTCTTATCGATTATCGGACATACGATTGATATGCGGGTTTGTTTAAAACAAATTTTCAGAATTTTCTTTATGTTCGATTTTTTATTAATAATTTTAACAATTTTTTTTTATTATTTCATTATTTGTTTTATCGTTAAAAATTGATAGTAATATATATATACATTGACAGAACATAAGGATATAATTTATATTATCTATTAGAAGTAAGTACCCACTCGCATGAATTTCACTATAATGCTGAGGTAAACTGCAATCTGTACGTTCGCCGAAATGCCGATGGACACGTAATCAACTGTTGATTCGATCGATATCAAGAGAGTGAGTTAAGAAAATGTCTTCAAGGTTTACAAGTTATGCGATATATTGACAGTATCTGGTACATATCTTGCAAATCTTAACGCATCGAAAATACGTGCTTGTCTTTTTTGTCAACTTGAAAAAGCAATTAAATTTCAAATACGCCACACAATGAAACTTTTGCAAATGTTAGAACATATCTTAGCTTTCATTTATTGCATGATATTTTATAATTTTGATACGGGTATGAGAGAAGAAATTATTGCAAGCGAAATCTGCGCTACTTAAGAATCGAAGCTGGATACGATGCTACTTTTAATGATTTGTCGAAAATTTGTAAGACAAACACACAATGAAATCAACAATCTGCTAAATCGCGATAACAATGACAAAACTCTCTCCACGAACTGACCCTTGTTAAGCCCCATTTCCTCAAGTAACGTTGTGAAACTGCACAATCTAAAAGTAAAACGAACGTCAAAGGAAATTTATTTTTTAATTACTTCTTATTAAAATTGAAACATCATTCCAAGTTATATATTTCGTCTTTGAGCTGATTTTTGGGAAATGCTTTAAAATTTCATTATATCAGCAAAACTATGCATGTTGTTTGATTACGATGTAAATTAATATTGAAATCCCCGTAGGGTCTTTGAACTTTGAAATTTCTTTCATCTTTGAAAAGAGCAAAACACTTCACCTTTGATTAGCTGCCTAAAATAAACTATTTAACAGACAATCAAGAGCGTGATGGACAGACAGTTTCACAACAAAGGTGTTTGTCGGTCTGTGAAGCTTCTATTCTAGCATCGCACTCTTACATAGCATATGACATTTACAGCCTTCTCATATTTCTCATTGCAACGTAATTCCCTTCACTTCAATATGTATTTCGTGATAAGCGAGGAAAGAAACGCAAGGTAAAATTCATTTTTAAAGTGAATGTAATTTTTTTTTTTTTTTATGTAGTATTTGTCGAGATATGCTGGAAAAATTATTGAAATTTTTCGATTATTTCTCTTCGCATACGGCTTAAAACCAATGTAACTATTAACGAATGAATAATTGTTTGTTGGGTAATAAAGACACAACACTCTACCATCCTTTAAGATATATAAAGGTTTTTATATCTTTACTTTCTTTAAGTCTTCAAGTTCTCCAATCTTTCAATATGTTCGTATAGGTTACTTGCTAAGCCGGATGTTGACTTAGATCGGCCGATATAAAAAACGATGGCCCTACGTCAAGCTTTTCCGTGTGTTGCATACATTAGTACAAATTTAATATATCCTTGCGCCTTGCATAGACGGAGTAGGGTATAAAAAAAGAAGAAATCTTATCGGAACGCCACTCTTTAGCAAGAAAATCACTTGAATTGTCATCAGTTCAAAAACATAAATTGAAAGTGCATTAATGCATGTAATGTTTACACTGAAGTTTTAAAGAAATTAAATTTTTATACTAAGATAACAGTTGTAACTTAAGTTCGCTTTTCCCTTCCGAGTACGTTGCTTGCTGACTATCTTCTATTTTTAAACTTTATCTTGGTATTTAAACTTGAACTTGAATTAACGATACACGTGCCCGGTTGTAGTTTTCGAAAATTTTAGTGCAATGAATTTGCCCTGTTTTTGGTTCGTACCAACAGTTAAAAATCAAACCTCACCTACGTAGCTATGGAGTCGGTTTATCAGGCATTAATTAAGAAACTGGAATGCAATTTTTGTCCACAGTTATCGGGACTGACACATCGATGTCATCTTGAGTAAATATACCTCTTTCTCGGCAAAAGATACCCAATATTGGCATGCAAACTGTTATGGGAATTCTTCTCTGTCGAAAATAAGAAGTTGTTCAGAGGGTATTTGCTAATTTTAAACCCAGTTGTACGGATACCGATGCGAAAGTGAATGCAATAAAGTCGCAAATGAGGTGATTAAAGGAAACATAAAAAACAAAAACAAAAAAAAAAACAAATTCAAAAAAGCATTCATAAAAATGCAAAAGATAGTTGACATCCCGAAGATATCAAATCGCAAGAAATTTTAGATAAGAGAAAGTAGTTGTGCAAATAGTCATCGCATTTGCACAAAGTCGAAAAAAAGTTGATTGATACAATGGCGAAATTGCATGAATTAAAGATAAGTTCGACTTATTGTCCCACTCACTGCCTTCTGTAGATCTGTTTACAAAAAGAAAGCGATTTTCATCAAATTTTATACAAACGTTCGATCACCTTTTGTTCGCATCACCTTTGATGAATGAACTCGAATTTTGTAAAACAAAAATGTCGTTTTATTAATTCGGAGAAACGATATGCGATGCCCTCTAATAGGCAGAGTAGGTAACATAGGTACAATATTACTGGTATTACTTCGTAGTCGATAACATTGTAACTAATTTACGGTCATTCTGATCATTCTTTCGACTCGAAAATCGCATGCTAGAAAAATTGGATTGAAGTAAGTGCTTAAACAATCAGTTTTATTAAAAATTTGCTACGTCGATATATGAATAATTTAATCACTTTTTACATTTTAATATGAAATTGTTTCTCTTCAATGCCTTTATATTCTTAGTTTTGCCTGAGGATTTAACTTAGTTAGAGGTATTGATTTTTTATAAGTCTGAACCGATGAGAATCCTTTTGGTTTCATTTTTAAATAAAGAAAAATTGTAATCAAATCTTATGTGTATGTGTGTTTCTTTCTTTTTCGTTTGTTATTTAAATATTTTACAATGATGCGAAAATGTAAGTGTACCTTTATGTAAACCCCTACAAATATCGATACACATGTAAAATAAACAAAGTTAAGTGTCTTCTTTATATTTATTGAGCCATTCGAATGACCGCAACAGACAGGTAAACCGCAACATTTTATTCAAAAAATCAACAGAGCTTAAAATGGTTCACGTTTGCTTATGCTGGTTGGCGAGCAATGACAACAGCAATAACAACAAAAACAACAACAATAATAACAACAACAACAACAACAACAATAATAATGAAAAGTAAATTTAAATTAAAAATGTAAAACATGAACGAAAATGTCCCATTGATCAAGCCGACGGAGTCACACACATACTTACACACGTAACATATAATAACGGTTGAGGGATAGAAAGAATGTGAGTAAAAGAGTAAGAGAAAAAGAAAGAAAGAAAGAGACAGAGAGAGAGATGGAGGGAGGGAGAGGGAGAGGGAGAGGGAGAGGAAGAGGGAGAAAAAAAAAGAAGGTAAATAATGCAAACATCGGTGGTAAAATACAAATAAAATACAAGAACAATTGGCAGCAGAGTAACCAAAGCAAAGGAAATTTCAACAGTCCAACACACATTCGAACAACGAAAAGGAGATGACGATGAGATGTGAAACGACCGATGAGGAGCAAGCCAGAGTGACACTGTTAAAAATAAATGCGTTGACGATATTGGCTGCCTGACCAACAAGGCACAAAATGGCAATTTTATGCCAATAATAACACTAGATCGACCAGGAAGATGTTGCTTTGCTCAAAAACAATAACAATAACAATGTAGTCGATGATGGTGTCGTCGGTGGCGATAGCACTGATAGTAAAGATGACGTTGATGAAATATATATATATATATATATATATATATATATATATATATATATATATATATATATATATATATATATATAAATACATATATATATGAATAGTCAGAGGCTTATAGGTACGCATAACCAAACAAACATGTTTCCCTTTGAACTTTATATAGACGTTACCATCGGTCATCCGTTGGTATGGCCCTCAGGTAATTAAATGTATGTGCAAGCAGGGAATGGATACAAAAATGTTCATAATGCGTTCACATCATTTAATGTATTTTAATTTCCTTATATATGTGCGTAGCAAATGGTAGATATTTGTCTTTTTGACTGTTAAGACATAGTAAGTTTTGGTGGCAGATTTCGTCGTAGATATGCACGCTCATGTGAGGCTGTAATTAAAATAAAAGTAGGAAAATAAGATACGGCCGCAATCGAATCTGTTACACCCGACAACATTTTCCCAACAAAAATGATATTTCGTTTATTTCAATTATTAGATGGACCTGACATTTATGTACCGATACTATAGGATCATCCTTAGAATATGTATCTTTTTTAAAAGGAGTTTCTTTTTTTTTTCTTTGAATTTTCAAAATTCAACGAATTTTTTTAGTTTACATTGCATTGTATACCTTGATCGGTTTTAATCGGTTTTGTTTCACTTGCGTGCAATAATTTCCAAGATTTCTGCCAAATTTGAAGCCAATATTTTCACTTTTGCGTTTGGGAGTACTTTCGTCATGGACAGACAAATTGACATGGTTGCATTGATTTAGCTTATGATACTTAACAAACTTTTTTTAAGGTCTCCAAAGCGTCCCTCTGAGTGTGACTGCAAGAAATTGTTACGCATTATCCGAAGGATATCCGAAGGATTAGTAAACGTACTGGAAGCTGCAATTTGAAGTAAAATGCATGAACTAGTTGATCAAAGCTAAGAGACGCGTATAAAGCATCGCCGTTATGCGTACATATTGAATTCTTTGATAACTGGTCATTTATCAACTCAGAACGAACGTACAACGATTTTATCGCATAAGTGGCAAAGTCTAGACAGAGGTTTTGTGTGTTCTAATTATTGAAATTGAAGCCTACCTACAATAACAACACTATTGGATTTTAGATTACCACATGAGTACAAATAACATGAAGAAATACCTGAATTTTTCGAAACCAACTTAAATAGAGAGAGAGAGAGAGTCTACGTTGTTGTACTTGTGACCTACTGCTGGACTTCGAGACAATAAAATAGAAATACGCACATATTCTTAAATAAATTCGGACTAGTGTTTGAAAGCCGCCATAAACTATTCATAAAAGCTCACAAAATAATTATACACCAAAAATTTATGGTAGAATACACGGAACATTTTCCTCTCTTAGCGGTTCACATGGTCTTCAATCAATTTCATGGGCAAACGTTAAACTGAATGTAATTCGAACGACTATGCATAGAAGATGAAAGGTGGTATTTAAAGATAGTCTAAAGAATTCTTCATTTTGGATGATCGAGGAAATATGGCGAGACTAAAGTTCCCCTAAGTTATGTAATTCAAAGTCATACACACTGACTGCTTTCCTTGCTGTTAGATTCAATATTTTAAAGCCCATCAAATATTTTCATACTTGGGACACGTATCGATTTGACTCGATGCTCACAATGGAAAGATAGTTTCGATCAATCTATTGATAAGTCTAGAGTATGCACACAGTAACTGATGTAATGGGCTTCCAAGATCCATCTGAAGGTGAGAGAATGTCTTTTTCCCATTATTTGGTTTTTAAACAAATAGTTTAATAAAAGGTCCAACGATGAGCAACATATTTATTTTGTTATATCCTTTATCATCTTTTTTTTTTATACTCGTTGGTGTATTTACGACTGCCTGCCTACCTACACATTTGCATGTAATAAAATGTGTGTGTGTGTTTGTGTGTGTGTGTAAATTTTTGTACGGCTAGTTTTATTTTTGCACTGGCATTATATTACCGGTGGGCTTCTACATCATGTCGCTTTCATTTTTTGTCGACTGAAAGACAAGATCTCTCCTTCACGTAATTACAAGGCCACCATTAACCTAAATTACTAGGTATGACATTTAAAATACCTTTTCGGCAAAAATGTGATTTTTGACTCTCGCAAATACATATATATACATGCGCGCGTGCATGTGTGTATGTATGTAGGTGCAAACAAGGATATATATATATGCGTGTGTAAGAGTATGTGCGCATAGTAAATGCAAATTGGTTTTTTTTTCTTTTTGAGTTGGAAATCATATCTACGCTCTTCAGTTATAACACGGACAGATTCGTTACGATGTACGTACAACGTGAAAGAAAATTATAAACGCAACAACAGTAACAACAACAACAACAACAACAACAACAACAACAACAATAATAATAATAAGAAACACTATTACTTTATACAGTACGACGCACTGTTGCTAATGTTACAAATAAAATTTTATTGTAGCTACTTGATGATGGAATGCATCAAATAACAAACGGTATAAGCGTCTAAAAGGAAGTGAAGTGCAAATTTAGTTGAAATATAAGCAAGACACCTGTTATATATCTTCATATGCTTATATTAATTATGTTCGATAAAAGTTTGTTGAGTTCTTTTCTATTAATAAATATTAAGCTGACATAAGTTCTTAGGCTTTTTTTTCGGAAAACTTTGGAAACTCTAAAAATCGATAGCTTAGTAATACTCAAAAAAATCTATTATTCCACATACATACATTTAATGCGATATAATGCGAAGATTTTTTCCAAATGGATTTTTCTCGCGCATAGAAACGTGTTATCGAACTAATTGGGTATGAAGTATAAATACACAGAGCAGATGAGATAACGGTAATTTCGCAATGTTCGGACTTTGTATGACAAGTAGATCACAGCCTTTCAAATGCGCTTTTGTAAACTTGTGCAACTTGCTTTCCAATTTTAAATAGCTGCAGGCATCAGACAGGACGATATATTGTTAAGTATAAAGGAGAAAGGAAGCGATCTGGTTTCAATTGCTGCGGCGAAAATATGTATGAAGTGTACAAAAGATAGTTTCCATGGATGTGTTTCAAAAAAAAAAAAAAAAAAAAAAATATTTCCCCCATTTTTTATGCCCATCACCGAAGGAGCGGGGAATATATTCGCTTTGTCAAAATCGCAAAACACAGAGGAAAGCTTCAGAGAGCGCATAATGTATATACATTCTTGATCATCATCAAATTCTGAATCAATTTAAGCATGTCCGTCTGTCCAACTTCATAATATATGTTGTAAATTTGCCCCTGGTCGCAAAAATGAAGCTATTGAGTTCAAATTTGGCAGAGAGATTAGAAGTTCTTGCACGCAGATTGGAATTGAGAATGGATCAAAGCGGTCAAAGGATACGCTTACAGTATTACATAAAGTGAGGGCACCTCTGCTTTTCAAAAGGAATAATAAATTGGGTTTTTGCTCATTACTCATAAACTATAGCACATAAACATACAAGAATTCGAACGGCGTTGATGTATGAACGGAAAAAATTTTTCACGTCTCCCCAACTTTACTATTTTTCAATACCATTATAACGCGCAGAAATATGCTTCAAAAACCCCATAATGTCTGTAAATTCCTGGCCCGTTTCAAATTTAGAATGTCCGTCTGTTCGTCTGTGCATTCCAAGCCAAGTGATTAATATATTCTCCTTAGCACAAATGGCAATGTCGACTAAGAATTTGGGAATAGATTTGAAAATGATCGAAACTGGTCAAAGGATATGCTTGCAACATTCACATGTCATTCTATGCAACAAAAACTGAGAGTACTTTTGCTTTTTCGATGTTTTCTGCTCGTTACTCATAAACTAAAATGAAATAAAATTTCACTTCAATTTTTAAAGAACAGAAGAAGTCGGCCACGCTCATCTAATATTTTAGAGTATGGAAATTTCGATTTTTTGATTGTTTTTTAGGATGGGTGGATAAAAGATTCGTTCGTGTCCGAATATATTTTCTTTCTTTTTTTTTTTTTTTTTTTTTTTTTTTTTGTTTGTATGAAATTACTACTATGGGTTAATCTCCATCACCACATATTGAAACTTAAACTTTTCTACTCCACAAAGGCTCAATTTTCGTGAAAATCCTTATTAGAGTAGGATCCAAAAAATAGGCCGAGATTGACCAAATTCGCTAGAGTTTATTTTTTATGTTAAATTACGATTACGATATAATTTTCATTATGAAGCATTGAAAATTATACCTTTTTCTCACACTCTAACGTTCAGTTAGCGTTATATGAGAAGAGATTCAAAAATTGCCCCAGCTGGTCCAAAGACTTGGAACGCCAAACGAAATACTACTACTTAGTCATTTTTGCAGAGAAATTTTGAAACTTACGATTTTTTGCCATACAAGGGCTTTTCAGAAATGGGCGTTATATGTGGACCGATCCGAACTATTTTCGATAGCTTTCGTCGTTGGGTCAAAAGACGTCGCTGTACCAAATTTCCTAAAAAGTATCTCAAAAATTGCGACCTGTAGCTGCAACACTAATTTACATGGACACACATTGGACGGGCGGACAGACTTAGATCAATTCAGATTATGATTCTAAATCGATCGGTATAATAAAAGATGGATTTATGTAAAGCCCTTCAACGTGTTACATACGTCCACACTACCGTAATATACTCTTAATCATAAGTCGTGTAGGATATAAAAAAAAAGAGAAAGAAAAAAGAGAAGACGTAGCGCTAAAAAATGGAGTAAATTTAAAATGAATGATTAAAATATTAATTTAATATTTGTTTATTTTTAACAAAATTTTCATTTTACACACTTTTCTTTTATATTTTCTTTCAATTTTCAT
>KK502403.1:2024726-2068422 GCA_000688735.1 Glossina austeni
AAAAAAAAAAAAAAAAAAAAAAAAAAAAAAAAAAAAAAAAAAACTAAATAAAAATTGAGAAGAGAATTGAAAAGAAAAAAGGAAAAAAAAAAAAGAAAAAAGAAGAAAGCAGAATTTATGGATATTAAAAATCATAAATGGAGAGGAGTGAAAATAATAAAAACGAGCAGATTGTTTGCCTTATATTAAGCTTAAAACGAATTTCAAATAAACATCACATCACAGAGTAGCTTAACTACGCATAAAGGTGAACGTATTTTCATCCTTTTTTTTTTTTTTTTTTTTTTTTGCGGCTAAAAAAGTGTTCAAAATTGATAGATTGAAGATCACATACACTAGTTGAAAGTAGAAAAAAAAAAAAAACAAACAAATATTTAGTATTTATGTATAAATATTTTTTTTTTCGTTTTCTAAAAAAATCCTTCGGATTTCCAGCCTATTTAAGGGGAAATAAAATGTTTACCGGAGCTTATGGTACTTTTCGTTACCAAAAACATATATTTTTCAATGCCTGAACTATTCAAAAGTCATTTTTCATTCTTTATTTACCTAAAGTGTATGTCAAAAAATCATTTAACTTTTATTTAATAATAATTATTATTTTCATTCTATTCGAAAATATGGCTTACATTTAGCAAAGCAAATTACTAAGCGTACGACAACACCGATCGAAATATTTTTGGGTGGTTCAAAATCAATGGCAAGTTTAAATACAATATACCGAAGGAAAGTGGAATAATTACTAAGTGGCCAGAGAATCCTTAGTCTGTCTTAAATGTTCTTAAAAATTATGCATTCTATCGGAGTCATAGCGCTCTTAATCGGCACTCCTTAAAGTTGCAAGTCAGCAAGTTTTCAGTCAAGTTTTTAGTGTTGCTGTAAGAAGCATAATAACAATCCGCCCCGCCCCGGGGAATGAGTTCAGATTTTCCAGAGGATCAATATTCCGCGCTTATGCAGTAGCCTTAAGACCCTAAGTAGCCTAAAATTTACCTTTTTGTTTAACACAATTTTAAAGGTCTTGCTAAAGATATTTCCCATTATATTATGCGAGAGCTCAGGCTTTAAATTGGCCAGTGAACACCGGTCATATAGAACTTTCTATATGTGACCGAATACTAAATGTGTGTGTGTGAGATAAATTTTTCATAAAATGGCTGAAGTATTACAACAAAAAACAGTGTATTGTGAATGAGTATTAAGCGTCAAGTGATATGATGTTAATCAAGGTTTGTAGTAAATGCTCAGCCAACCAGATATAGAAAAAAAGAAATGGCAACAATCACAGAATCATGATATTTACTATGCTGAAATAGTTCCAAACTCTTGATTATCTGTTGCCGAATTAACTTAGCGATTGCTGGGATCCTTCCCAAAGCAAATGAAAGAATGATATCATAACCAAGAGGGAAAGATTGAGATACTTTTTGTTCAAGTATTCAATTCATTATATTTTGTATTAAGCCGTTAACTACAGCATGCTACTGCTTATGGTATGTTTATTAATTGGCGACAGACCGCAAAACGATTTTGCTTACAACTGCACTCTAGAACGAAATTCCAAATTCACTGTTATGCGAAGTAAGGATAAAGACGGCTGCCTCCGACGAACATCCAAAATAGACTTTTTTTTAAACTTACTTCAGAAAATCATTTTCTTCCCACCATATCTGATATAAGTTGTCGGTCCCGATTTTCTGTCTCTCATTCTTGTCCTATCACTCAACATGGTCAGTGGTCTGCTCTGCTTACGATTAGTTTAACTCGAATACTACGATAACTTACTATGTGTAGGACCAAAACGAGGAACGGCTTTAATTCTTATCAGTTAAAAGCGGAAACATCGGACATGACGAGAGTGATCATAGCTTTTGTCGAAAGTGGGCAGTCCCAAATCAGGGAACGACGATTTTTTTTTTTTTTTTGTTGAAGTCTTTCAGCAGTGTAGCGATATATTCAAAGAATTGTTGCAATATGCCATAAATGATAAAAAATTGTACGATGTTGCCAGACTTTAGCTTACTTTACATCATTTTCTGTTACCGCAAATATTTATAAGCATTTTGCAAATAGACTCATTCTGATAAATTGAAGTTGAAACTTAGACTGTTGTTCGAAGCTTAAGATGGACTCAAAAAGTAAATCATAATTTCGGACAGATAATAATAAAAAATAAGTTGCTTAACACATTGGGCACTTGAGAAGGAGCCATAACGTCAATTCTAGTCTAGGGCAGAATAATGTTACAGTGATCGACATTCGGCATTAGTGGCATTAGTTCACTTGTGGAGCAAAATTCTTGAGAGAATTTTGACACAAACATTCGGAATTGCATTAAATTACTATTTTCCGATAACAACACCAGGATGCTTTCGAAGGTAATTGCATTCAATTCACAGGCATAATGTAATATATAAGATGATGGTATGACCGTTACGTTGCGTTGCATTTACAGCAACTGAATGATTTTATTACCATTTTAAGATGTTGTAGCGATGTTGTCGAAATTTTAAAAGGATTAAAAACACTTTATCGAATCAAAGCAACGTTTCATATATCAGTTTATTTTTATACTCCTCTTATCTTAAGTTTCCTGCTAGACATTTTTTTTTTTTTTTTTTATTATTATTATTATTTATAACATCTTTGATAACGTGCTCAATGCACAACTTTTCAGCTAAGGCAAATATTTACTAAAGAAAATTGCGAAACAATTATACCCTAAGGTAACATTTTCTCAGACTGAATGCGCCTACTTTGCAACATTTACTACAAAGTGCAACTTACGTACATATAAGTCGGGATGAAATAGTTTTTATTTTTTTAAAGATTCTATACACAATGCAACTTAAATGATTAAAAGAGGAAAAATTATTAATAAACTCTTATATATGTATGTATATGCTATATATATGTGAAAAATGAATTCATTACACTTAAACATATATAAATGGGTATCGATTTTAAAAATGAGAAAAGCAATTTTCTAAAATTACTTTGGTGGTGGTTCAGTTTTTTCGTTTGCATTTTTATTTCTTCTTTAGTTTTTACAAAGCATTGTGTAACCCAGGTGTGGAACTGACAATATCCAGATCATAACTCATACGAATGATATTAATAGTAAAAAAAAAAAAAAAAAAGCAAAAAGGGTGAGCAGGTATTTTTTTTTTCATTCCTTTGCAACTTCCATTCCACCAAGAAGAGTAGGTTGAGAGAGAGAGAGAGAGAGAGAGAGAGGGAGAGGGAGAGAGAGATTAGAGAATTGCTGTGCAATTTAGTAATGGCAATTTAACATTTGGGAAATCATTTAAATGATTTTTGAAAGCAAGTGTAATAATCGCTCTCTTTATACTCACTATAGGACGATAAAAGCGTATTCATTTTATCATAACGTTTTTAACGCTAGTCGTTTAGGTGAAAATGAATTTTTTTGCTTACTCGTACATCTCTATGAAATGGGTTTACACTGCATTAACTATTTGGCTTTATCATAAAGCCTATACACACACATATATATATATATATACATATATATATATTACATATACATACAATATATTACATATATTACATATATATATACATATATATATATATATATATATATATTACTAGTGTATTTATAAATTATTTCGTGGCGAAATTCTGATAGCAGCTCTTCCCAATTCTTTTTCCGATCTGATACATTTGTCAAACATAAAGTTTTTTCGCTTGCGTGCTGAAATTTTTTTGCAGGAATTTTGCAGTGTTTTGTTCTTTTGTTTCTCGCGAAGAGCGAAGAGGCCACTTATTCGTCAAAGCTTTCTACAAAGAGCCCGTTCTAATTAACAATTATTTTTTCACCTGATAAAGCCATTTATAAAAAGCAATCCATCGGTCCATCGGTTCCATCATTTTCTGCAACTTTTTCCCATCTTTCTGGCAACATGGTGACTCACCGTGTCGAAAGAGCGATCCAATGATCGACGCACGTCAACCAAGCCATGCTGCATCGATCTGAACAAGTGGTAATCAGAAAGTACTATGTCCGGTGAGCATGTTGGTTGCGGCAGAACTTCCCATTGCTTCCCAGCTACAATAGTGGATCGCTGACAACTCTTGAAAGCTGTGGCCAAGCGTTGCCAAGCAAGCGGATGACGTTGCAATTTGTTCAACCGACGTTGGTAGACATCAGCAGCAGTAGTAGTTTCATTTGGTTTTAGCAGATCGTAATATGTTACGTCTTGCTGATCCCAGCATGTGGATTCAGTGTCGATACGGATGACTCTACCCATGGCTAACCCATGACTTTTTTTTGCGCTTGGGATTGTCGTAGTACACCAAGTTTTCATCGCCAGACCCATTACGTCACAGAAAACTCGTCTTTTTTCACTTGGCAAGCAATGCAACTGTGGTGTTGAAACGCTTCGAAAAGGCATTTTTCCGTCAATTCGTATGGTAGTCAGTTTCAGATCATTCTATAAAGTTTTAGCGTCCAAAGAGAAGAACAATCTGATTGTTTCGATAAGTTTTGTGAACCGTTTATTCCTCCTATCAGATTTTCTCTTTTATAGCATACCTCTTGATCAAGTTTGCTTTGTTTATGCGATTTCTGATGGGTTGCATTATATATTATATGATAAATGTAAGGCATTAGACTAAATAATTTTCAGCAAGTTTTCAAAATATCGAAGAAGGCAAAAATTGCTAACTAATAACTACTCAAGAAAATATCACATTAAGTTGAATACTAATTGTCAGAGAATTATTATCAGATTTTATCAGTTCGTAAGCCTGCAACGATCAATGTCGACCAGATAAACTTGTTCTGTACGCACTCAACGTAGGATGTTTTTTTAGCTTGGAAATTAATCAAAGATAATGAAATTCCGAATGGTGCAGATTTGTTAATCAAATATCTAAGAACTTGATAACCTACTGGGGCGTCTCACACTATGAATACACTTTTCTGCTCCTATGTATTCTGAAGGGAAATTTTGTATTTAAATTCTGTCGGTGTTGGAAAGCAAAGCCATCAAGCTTTCAATTGTTTTGCTGCGAACTTAATGGGTAAAGAAAACGAAGAATTCTTTAATATTTAATATTCCCCTCAGTTCTTAGAATTAAAAATATGTTTTTCACTTCCATCAAAGAAGAAAAAACAACGAGTCGTAAATATTAAGAAAAACGTGCTCTTATATAATTTAAATTAAACACTACATCGGTTGTATTCAGAAATGTCTATATCGAGTATATAAAGTGTCAGTGATTGAAAATTTAATGCAAACATGTGACGCAAAAAATTTTGATTTTCGCTAGGAACCCATTGCCAAAATGTTTAAATTCTTTTTTTTTTCTTTCTTCGAGTTTATGTTATGCCATTTTTTGTTGCTGTTGTTTCAATCGGTAAAAGTCGAATTAATAAACGCTTCAATAATGTAAACAAATTACATAAATATTCACTAAAACTTGCCTCCGTTCGCTACACCTTGCACTTGTTAGCGCCAACGTTAGTACAGGGACAAGTAAATGGTCATATATGTGCATCCTATTGTGTTATGGAGCTAAGCAGGTAGAGATGTGCAAATCGCGCACTGACAGCGATTGAAGACAACTCATGGGAAAACATGGCTGCCCAGTAAATGTCTGCCACTGGTTTTCTTCATTAAATCAAAACAAACAATCACACTTTGTTATCATATAAATGCTTGCATAGAAACTCATACATAGGACGAGAGGCCACAACTTGGACTGGGGTAGACTAAATCAAGTAAAATTGATTGGACGGTATTGCAATTCTTCGCATAATTCCATCATAAATTGCACAAAAACTTGACCGTAATGTCGTATAAAGGTTTTTATATCAAGAAGATCCTTATAAAGGAAGAAGTCTAAAACGGAAGTCTATATAACGCGAACTCATAGCGAAATTCCGGTTCTGGATCAATTTTCATCAGAAAATAGAATAAAGTTAGTTTTCGTCATTATGTCCATGATAATCTTTTTATGAGATCATCTGCGATAGAAGCGATCAAGAAAACGATTCGATCCGATCTACATTTTCCATATACACTTAGCAGTATACATTGCCAAGGAATTGGATTTGGTAAAAGAAAAAATCGGTGAATCGGTCTCATTAACATCCTTCTCCCCGCCATCCCCACATACATTCACACAGCCGAGTAACTAAGAGTCACAAGTATTGAGTTGGTGTTTGGGGTCATATCTCAGTTTAATCATAGCTAACTTTTATCCATTCGGTACACACGCATTACGCATTGCTTACTTTCGGATTTTTTCTCTTCTCGCCCACTTCTCTCTTACACATACAGGCGACGTTGACCAAATGATTGGTTATGTTTAAGATAAAAAGAAACAAAAGTAAAAAATGTTTCCACACATTAAGACTGAATGTGTTCGCAGAATTTGTCGAGTAAATAAATGTATAATTTTGGAACGCTCTCGTCAACTAGCGAGCAATGCAAGTGACATAATTAATCGTGTAAAAAATATCTCGTTAGTTTAAAGTGAATTTTTAAGTATTCATGTGTGTTGGCTGGTGTCCATCGCATCAGCAGGTACATGTGTCTGTATATAAAATGTAAATCGTTTATGTTGAAATCGTTAAACTTTTTCGCTTTTGCGCTTTATTGTTTAGTGAGCAAAAATAAAATTTTTCGTTTATTTTTTAATAGATTGAGCTTAAGCGTAAAATATACAGAAGTTTTTTGTTTGCGGTTATCCAAAATTCGCCTAAAGGTGAACTTAACTTTCTTATTTGTTCTCAACTGGGTTCTTTATTCTTTCTTTGAAGTTTTGCTTCTTTTTTTTTTTTTTTTTATATAGTTGTTCTATAGTTTAGACCAGAATAAAAGAATGGTACGTGAAACAATTGTTAGGTGCCAGAAAATCAAGCCACAACTAAGAAATTTTTGGTTAAAATATTTTGTTTTGTAAAGTTTCGTTTGTTTGTTGTTGTTGTTGGCGTATGTGTTTGTGTGTATATTACCAATTCTTTTCCTCCTCATACATGGTAGCAGAAACTATAACATAAAGAAAAACTTTATTTTAGGTAAATATTGCAATTTTGTGCGTTTTATATATTAAACTCGACTTTCAAGTGCTTTATTTTTGTACGTTTTCGTACGAAAGAAGAGCGAACGAACGAACAAGGAAAGTAAAGTCGAAAGTAAAAAAAAAAAAAAGCCGAAAGAAAAAGAAATCTCCAAAGTATTCAATTTATATGTGAGGCGTAAAAACTTTTTTACGCATGAATATTTTATATACGAAATAACTCAGATAGAAGAAGAAGAAGAAAAAAAAAAAAACCAAAAAAAAAACAAAGAAATATTATTATTTTGGTTGTACATGTTTGCGTTTGTTTTTGTTTTCAAGAAATATAAAATCTTAGGAATCTTCACGAAAAAAATTAAAAAAAAAAAAAAAACAAAAGAAAGATGAAGGAGGAAATCCCATGCGGCTTACATAGAATCTTCTGATGCCCGCCGCTTGCAATAAATGCATTTTAAAGATAGAAAAAAAAAAAGAAAAGAAGCTAAGGACAGTAATTTAAGAGAAAGTTTCTCCGCAAGCGTCAATGCGCTGTTTTCATATGTAATTTTAGGTAAGATAAAAAATTCGTGGCGATTCTACTGTCATTTTTATCAACATTTCAACACATTCTTCGTACTGCAGAACTATTGGGGATTCTAGATGGAGAACTAATTTCAATAGCTTCGGGTGGAAGTTTTGCATCATTTAAACAACTGCATGGGAAAGCAAACGAATGGTAGTTGCACGGAGCAAGATTCCATCGGATTCCAGCGGTAAATGCAAATTTTCTCAATTTTTACGCAATCATTAAAGATAGGTGGTATCTGGTATAGTCGTGAGGGAAGACGAAGCCTTTTTTTGTTAGTCAACTCGGCACGATTCCCTTTCGTACTTACAAAACCGAAGGTATTACCTTAAGGGGCATGAGTCCAGGCTTTGAAATTGTTCGTGCAGTTCCTTCAAAAATGAAATTTTTTCCGCCTCATTATCTATCTACTGTAATTCCACCTTCTATAGCCACTTATCAAGCTCTTTAAAACCAGCTTGATTTCGTTTCATTCCAACCGTGCTTAACACGTGGAAGTCCCGTCCAGATAATACCTAAATATTGAGTTGTAATGATATGATGATTGTATGATGAAATCTGCCGGTGTGTTTAAAATATTTGAAGGATTTAATCGGCTTTATAGATGGTTGTCCAACAAAGGCGCAACGTCTTCTTAACATTTAAAATTCCGGACCGGAAAGGACACAAGGACAACACAACCCATTTCAATCAATTTTTCCACGATTTCAATTCATTTTAAAATCCCAATTAATTTCGATTAGTTGTCATGTTTCAAACACGTCATAGTGTGCCTTGACAACATTAATATTAACAAAGCTACGCGTCGCTAAAGCTAGCTATGCAGAAGAAGCCCATAAGGTTTTTTCCTTTAACTTAATGTGAGGTAACAGCTCAACGTTATAGGAAGAGTTCACATAAAAGCCAATAGCAACGTATCGGGCCATAAGTTTAGCGTTCATAGATTTTACAGAAAGTATTGAAAAGGTTACTACAAGGATTATTATTCATATATTTATATATATTGAAAAATACGTGACGTCAGAGACATACGAACACCATGGAAGTGGAACAGGTATGTAAAAATAAGCACTCCATCGCTTAAGAGCAACATAAGCAAACGAAAGATTCAAAAACTTATTTGTTCGCTTGTAAGAAATATTAGAAGAGAAAATGAAAAAGTATTGCGCCCGTTCGAACATGCAAAACCAACGATTCTATGTGCAGATGTATTCCATTTAGCATAAAGTGTTGTTATTGCATTACTTTTATCACTCAGCGCTTAGATGTCCACTGTAAACAGCTTTTACTTCAGATTCCTGCTCTGTTGTCTGACTACTGTTGAAAATAAACTTAAATCTGACTACACTTACGACCACTCCTTTTATTTGGCAAAAGCCCGAAAAGTTGCAAAATTTTCGAAAACTCCGGGTAAATATCTCCGAGCAATGGCATTTTGGTCCTAAATTGATGAGGAAAATTGGGATCGATTTAGGTAAGTCTTCTTAATGCCTCCCATGCAACCATTAGATCGAAAAGTGAGCGTTTCAATATTGTACGATGAGCTCGGTTCAAGGTTCAATGTACTATTAAATCCCCTGAAATTTAGCCTGCGCAGGCCTGTGTCTTTATTCGGCCTTATCCCGTATAAATGTACTCATGATATGTTAGTCGCAATATGTCAACAAAATCCAATATTTATTCCTTTATGACGGAAATATGCGATGCATAATAAGTTCCTTGGAAAGAAAATTAAATTTTCGTAAATTTTATTAAATTTAAACCATGTCAGCTCACGTTATGGGCCCGACTCTGTAGGAAGTATGTCTTTCTGTCTGTACACAACGTTTAACTTTTAGTACTTTGTCATGAGAAGTTTTATTAACCGAAATGGTTTAGTGGACCGCCTTACCTTTTTTTGTTATACCCTACACTTTACTTGTTACTTACACTTTGCTCTTTTACTTGTTATAATCTTCAGCACTTAGGGTGCAAGGCATAATATTCTTCCGCAGATGTATGTAAGGGCTTGAGATAGATTCACCTTTTATTATACTAATAAGTCTGTCTGTCCTTTTATTCATCTGTACGTCTGTCCATTTATCCGTCTAATATGTGTTCATGTAAATGTCTGTCCAAGCTAGTGGTATTTTCATGAAATTTGGTACACTGACATCCTTTGACCCAGCACTATTAATACTGCTTCGGATCGGTCCACTTTTTCACCGACTTCCCATATAATATCGTATTTTCAAAAGTCCTTATGTGGTAAAAAATTGCAATTTTTAAAATTTCTCAACAAAAGTTCCTGAGTAGTCGATTTTGGACATTCTAAATTAATATCAAAAAATTTGGTTCGCCAGAGACAATTTTTCGAATCCCCGCTCATACAATCAATCCTACAAAAATTGTGAATCTTTACTTGGTAAGAAGGTCTAATTTCCGATATTTCTAGGCGAAAACTCGCTCATAATAGTAAATTGAGAGAGAAGTCAAGCTAACCGAATTTGGACCATTTGGACCGTAATAGTAGCGAATTTGGATCACACATTTCCATCTTTTAGACCCTAAGGTATATAAGAGTTATCATGGAAACCAAGCCCTTATGTGAAGAGAAAGTATAATTTGCTAGTTTTCTATGATGGAAATTGAAAAATAATAAAATTTCTTGGAAGTAAATTAAGTTTATATACATACTTAGATCATGTCATCTGATATTTTGGGCAAAATCCGATATGCGGGTTTGCATGACAACTATGCCTCTGCATGAAAGTAATGTGCAATTTTCGGTATATTAGTATCGAAACAAGCGAATAATTGCACTAGACGAAGCGATGTACGGTGTTTAATGGGCGGCATTGCCTGACTGTAACAGTTTTACTTGTTTTAAGTATAAGTTTTTTGATATAAAAAATATCTTGATTTCATTTTAAGTGTTTATTGTATCCATCACCGACGGGTGACGGGTGTATTCATTTTATCAAAACGTTTGCAACGCCCAGAAGGAAGCATCAGAGATTCCACTAAGTAAATGTATTCCTGATCAGCATCAAATATAAAATTGATTTAACCACGGCCGTCTGCCTATCTGAATATTGTTTATTGTAAACGCCCTCCTGGCCACAAAACCGAAGCTATCGACTTCATATTTGACAGAAAATGGGCCAAATCGATCGAAGGGTACGCCCACAGCACCACGTAAACTGAGAACACTTTTGTTTTTGAAAAGGAACAAAAAATTGCTGCCTTGCTCGTCGCTAATAAGCTATAGCAGATAAATCTACAAACATTTAAACGAATATTCTATGGGCCATGTTGTGGTATCTGTAGAAATATCGGGAAAATTGACCACGCCTACTCAAGGTTACAGTGTGTTTCAATTTCTTTCCAATAAGTTTATAACGCGCAGAAGCAAGCTTCAAAAACTCCATAAATTTTGTATTTCAAATTCGAAATGCACCTAACCTCGTTCATCTGTTCATGTGTCCATCTGTCCATTCGCGTAACTGTGTAGTATCTTTGCTGAACATTCTCCCATTTGCAAAAGTGAAAAGTTCGCCTAACAACTTGCAAAAAAAGTTGAAAATGATCAAAATTTTTCAAAGAACACGCCTACAACGCCCACCCGCCTATGAAACAAAAGCATTGAACACTTTTGCTTTCGATCTCTCGGTCCCATTACTTATAAACTGCAGCAGGTGCACAATACAAACGCCCACAAAATTATTTTATATAAACCGTTATTAGAATAACGGTGAAGGGTATAAGAAATTCGGACCCAACTGAATATAATTTTCTTACTTGTTGTAAAATAATTTTGTGCAAATTTATATGTTATACATTTACTTATTATTTTCTGCTCTTAAAAATTTTTTTATCTCAATTTTTTTTGGCTAATTTTTATGATGAGAGCGTAAAAACCTTAAAAAAAAAAAAAAAAAAAAAAATATAATAATAAAATATTTGAACGAAGGAGGAAATTTTCTAAAAAGGGTAGTAAAATTACTTAAACACAATATAAAAATAAAAAAAAATCTTCTCACTTCATTTTATTGTATTTTAAATTGCGTTTAAATCTTTAAATGCTTGTAAAGCAACTAATTATTTATTGAGTTCGGGTTTCTGGTTATTTATATAAGCAATTTTAGCTTATTATATCTTATTTTATTGTAATTTAATGGTAATAATTAAACATGAAATTAATTACCGTTTATTAGCATATAGATAGACATATGTTTATTTACATGTGCGTATATATAGGTAATATACACATAACGCGTATATGCTTAACGATTTTTTTCTTCATGCTATCGAAAGCACGTTCTTAGCTAAATTAACTTATTTATTGTCTTGAATTACATTTCAAATGTTTCAATTGTTTAAGTTTGACTACACCAACATAATTATATATAGTTTAATTTAAATTAAATTAATTTATTAATTAAAATTTTAATTTTAATAATTCAAATTTAGTTAATTTTTTTTTATTTTTTCCCGCATAAGTTATACAGTTAATAATATTTACTTAAACGGTGTATGTTGTCCAAAAAAAAGTGGGTCCGATCGATCAACGTACAAGTCAAAGTTTAGCTCTAGCCATCACCGAAGAGGGACAGAAATATTTACTTGGTCCGAACGTTTGCAATTTACAGAAAGAAACTTCAGAAACGCAGTAAAATATACGTATTTTTGATCAGCATTAAATTAAACCATTAAAACCATCCATCCATCCGTCCATCTATTTGTCTGTTCGAAGAGTCTCCTCTAGTCGCAAGAACGAAGCTATCTGCTGTAAAGTTGACAGAAATATTGGAAGTTCTTATACGCAGCTGGGTAGTGATGGAAAGTGGACGAAATCGTACCACAGTACAACATAACCTACTGAGACTACAGCTGCTTTCAAACATTTTTTCTACTTGTTCCATATAAAAATGAGAAAAACTGTAATGGAAAGCTCATTAAAGCGAAATTTTGCTCCATAATTGCTGCTGATAAGTTTCTTTATATTCATATATATATATATATATATATAATAGTTTATGCAATTTTTTATATCGCAACAATTCAAATTATTCGCAATGTATGAAAGAGACAATACTATACCTACACTTACGCTTTCTTTCAGCATACGGACCGAATTAATTTCTACTCCCAGTGTATATACTAATTATGGAATGTGTGTTCTTCAGCCCATAAGGGAGTTATTAGTATAGAGGTAAATTGTTGTTTGGTTTTCGTTTATACCTTAAAGAAGCAATTGAAACTTGTATCGAATTTTAAAGCAACAAATATTGGCTTAACTGGATTCTTCATTTCCGAATCTCTGCGTGCCTTTTGCTTGTGGTTTCTTATTTTTATAGAGATAAAATCTGGAATGTTTACTTATGCTATTAACGTGTATGCGATGCTTCATGACATTAATAAGAAATCTGTAAATTCTCAGATAATGCTGTTGGGTATGAAGCGGAAAGATAGACACAGAGATAAAAGGCAAAAGAGTGACATAGGGAACGACAACAACAAATCAAAGGAAAATATGGATTTGAAATGTTATAGAAACTTTTCATTCGAAATAAGAGAACTCACACACACATACACACATTTATGCATGTCAGTAATATTGAGTAGAGTAATGCATCATCTCATTATATAATTTCTACTAAGATAGCGTTTACATATTTATTTGTGTATGTATGGATATAAACACGTTATCTTCCGATATTTGACATTTAGTTCATGTTACAATGGATTAACATAATATTATGCCGAATTGAAATGTTGGCGATAATGGATGATTTTCTTACATGTCGATGCATAATTAAGGTAAGATATGCATGACTTGATATGAACACAAATCTATTATATTAGACTCACTGTGCATGCAATGTTTAAGAAATTTTCAGAATATTTTAATACTGTTATACTTTCACAATTAAGACAATACGAAATATGTTAAATACTTGAAAAGTACGTATGGACACATCGCAAAGTTCAAATATATTCTTAATGGATAAGTTGGTTGGGGTCAATCACTTTTAATTGTCTCCCTATATCCATCACATTACATGGCAGTCAAAATTTCATCTAAATTTCGGATAAACTGTATTTTAATTCCTTTCAATCCCGTTAGAAATATATCGGTTTATATAGGTAGCCCGTCGAAAATTAGCAAAGACCGTCTGCGACCACAAAATTCAACTAAAAGCCTTAAGTTCGTTTCGTCTTTTTGTACTTTACATCACTTACGGCATATTAAATTTGTGGGGACGTACGAAACACCCAGAAAGACTTGAGATAGACTTAGCTTTCATTTTACCGATTGTTTGTCTGTACATCTGTGAGCTTGTCCAGCTGTGCGTCTTGTATCTTTTGTGTTCAACCTAAAGGTCGCAATTTTGACGATATTTCAATAAAATTCACTACACCCTCGGATCACATCCCTTATAATGTCCTTTAAGAATAATTGTAGACGACTAGTCGACGTATTTAATGGTGGGTCGTCGTTCTGTTAAATGGTTTTACTTAGTTTATTAGTGAAATCTTTAGGTATTAGACGATTATTTTCCAATAGACGCGAACAAAGGTCTCCACTTGGAGTTCTCCTACAATTTTTAATTAAATTTTTTGTTAAAGCTTCAAGTTGTTAATGTTCAAATTTTGATTATGTAACACTAGATGCTTCAAAATCCCTTATTATCAAAGCTGAAACTGTGGGAAAATTCTCGCACACCGGTCGTCATAATCATTTTTGTTAGTTTTGGCCAGCGATTACTACAGAGAGGAATGACAAGGTAATGCGACATACCAGGGTACGGTTAACGGTTGATTTCGATGATTTTGACATTTTTGTACTTAAAATCACACTTTTCCACTAGGCATTTTTGATTTATTCAGCGAACACCAACGCTAATCATGGTGGACTCAAAATTCCATTTTCGATCTTCATGAATTTTATTGTTTGATTTGAAGAAGAAGAAATCTGCTACCGAAGCGCATCAAATCTTTTTAAAAGCTAATGGTGAGGCTGCTTCATCATATCGATAGTGGCGGTTTTCGTTTCAGCGGTTTAAAAGTGGTGAAGTGGTTGATATCAATGGCAAGGAACAGACTAGAGGACCAAAGAAGTGCGAAGACAATGAATTGCAAGATTTATTGAATGAGAACTCAGCTCAAATTCCCAAAGAACATTCGATGGGTCAACTGTTTCTAAACGTTTACAGCGCGATGGGGAAAATGAAAAAAGGAGAGCAACTGGCTGCCTTTTTTGCCGCTTGTTGCAAGAACACACTTGCGCAGCTCGAATGGGAAGTTCTCACCATGTCTGGAGTCGTCTGAATAGCACTTGCTCAGATCGATGCAGTGTGGCTGGGCTGGCACGCGACTACGCAAAATTGAAAAAATGCGGAAATGGGTCGACAATTGGATCGATGCCAAACCAATATAGTTTTTTTCGACACGATATCGCCATATTATATATAATTTATATATCATATATATTGTGCCAATTTCTCTCAATAAATGCTTTTTCCAAGTGAAAAAGTGGCCAAAATTGACGGGAAGTCCTAATAGTAAAGAATCATAAACTTTCCTCCATATTTCGAATTTAATTTCTTTCTCTTGTACACTAAAGCCGAATGAGGGTTTAACGCTTATGCTTTTCTGATCAGTTTGTGTCTTATTTTCGGTGCAAATTAAAATAAACGGATAATTGTGACTTGTTGTGGTTTCAAGGCGGTACAGAGTTCGGCGGCACCGGCACATGATTTGATTTATTTAACGCGAGGTTGAATGAAGATTACTGAAGAATGCCCGATTGTATCGTATAATCAGATAATCAAGTTATGTTTATGAGACGCTCTCTGGTAATAGCAAATTTTACGATCCATTTTATGGAATAATTTATTAAGAATTTTAAAGAATAGTGTCGCCATGCGACTAAAAGTCTGAAGCGAGCGGACATCATTTTCAAAAGCCCTTTGCTGGGAAACTGCGAGTCACTTTTGAACTATAATTACACGTTATCGATATTTAATTACCGAAAGACCTCGCTAAACATAATGTCTTACCTAGATTAGTAAAGAAAGTTTTTAGTGTTCAACATGAGCAATTAATAATCCGATTATTGTTGCGTTATTATTAATCATTCGTTTGATGATGTAATCTTTTGAAACACGTATTGGCATAAATAATAATCTGTGAGAAATTATAATGTCAGAGGACCGAGAGCATTCACATGGCACATTATATGAAATTTATTGCAATTTCTAATAAAGTGTCATAATATTTAGATGAGTAAATACTTGGAATGTTTGTTTTGATATTTGTCATTAATGTGCGAAGATTTTGTGATATTCAGTATCTTAATGATGTTTGCATTGTCAGCAGACTTAGGCATAGGCATAGGTACACTTCTATATAAATATAATATATTGTAATTTTATATACATATATATATATATATATATATACTGGATGATTGGTGCATTTTTCCTAACGTGTTATTAATTGTTTGGAAATTTGCATAAAACATCAAAAAGGTATATGACGTGACATGAACACATACGCATACGAAAAGCAAACACGTTGCCCTTTACTATAATATTTGCTATATTTATTTATGTACATGAGCACGCTAAGAAAGGTATATATATATATATATGTTTAGGCAATTCTTAAATACCGATCAGATCAAGTAGATTTTCTCAGTTAAGCAGATCAGGCAGCAGATACTGAGTAGATATTCAAATCCCCGTTCATATCCACTACAAGTCTCGAGTATTTGATTTCAAAGCTCGACAATGCTCGGTTTCACAGCGTATAGACAAAATTTATAGGTTAATTCCAAGACTGCTTTGCTGAGCTAATTCAGTTTCAGTTTTGTTTTCGATATATGTGGCACTTTAAGCAATCCAAGAATGGATGTAAAAAAGTATGTAATTAAAAAAGACGTAAGACATCAGGACAAGAAAGTGTTGATTAATTGACCAAAATTTTAGAATATAAGACGTATGTGGCAATAGTGGCCGATGCCATTATGAAATTACATTTAGAAAATTTGATTTGATTTATAGCGATATTGTAGATGAACCCTTCGAAAGTATTTGCTTTTCAAGAATTACGGCCGTTGGGCTTTTTCACATTATTTTCTCTTAGGCTGGTCGCCTTTTATTGTTTGGTAGCATAAGGTTAAGAGCCGACTGTGAAGGAAAGATTAGAAGAAAAGTACGGTACGGTCTGCATAAATCTGAAGGCTTAATATTTATTGATTTATTAGATAGTTGTTTAGATATCCGTCGTGAATGTCGTGAATGTTTACATGCTCTGTCGTGTGATTCGCTTACAATAAAAAAACGATTCTTTTTTCGACGGTTGGCCGTACAATGCGAGGTATATCAAGAATATCGAAGCTTTCAGAGCGAACAGTACTGAGACGTTTGTTGATTACATATCTCTTTTATGCCTAAAGCTATGCTATGTTTTTTGAACAGTTGTGTTATTGATCAGATAACCGACGCGAAAAAAACTTGGTATGTATCATATTTTATTGCAAACACACATTCACGTTATGTTGTTGAGAAAACTTATTTCACGCTTCGAAAGCTACGGTCCAACCAGAAAATTAGTTATAAAAAAATTCCAGTTACATTTACCAAAGCTTACGTAATGCTGTTGTAAGGCTGTAAGTTCTATGGTTTTGCATATTCGCTGTAGTTAGCAAACGAAAATTAAATGTTGCCTACAACAACATCATACAATATGGCATAGGCATGGACATGATGCCACTCTGCGTGCATTAGCGCATATTGTTGCTGATAGGCAAAATAATATCTACTCCTGAAGGTGTATATCTTCATGAACGATAGGATTGGAACAGGGGAGCAAAAAGGGGAGCAAAGTATCTGATACAACTTTTAGTTGGACGAATTATATATGAAAGTGAATTCTTAATGAAATGTATCGCCCCCTGGATTAGTTTATTTGCAGCGTTCACAACTTCAACGAAATATAATTACATTTAAATTCATTCGACTAGATTTCCTTAAGGGGAAAGATCAATGAAAAAAAAAAAAGAAGAGTTTCCTCAACAATTCGGAAGGAAGGTTGTTGAGCGACTATTGAAGTATTGAAGAAAAAAAAAAATATATTGAATCTATTTTCGCAAGAGAATGTTGCTTCAAAGACACATAAAACAATTCGATTGGAAAAAGTGAAAATGGCTCGAGTGCGGCTGCTTGTCGTTTCCAGGCATCGTGCTTCGAGAAAAACGCATTTGACATTTTGCGTGCGCCTGTATACTTATGTACAATTATTTTCGAAAAATCAAATATATTCAGCATTCAACATTTTTTCACACCTATAATTGCCTTTTTTTCTTTATGACAATCTCAACTGTTTGAGGGATCATTTAAATCAAAAAAAAAAAAAAAAGAAGAAAAAAAATGATTTTATTGAATAATATACAGCAAGCAGTCTTATCCGTCAAGAAAATTCGTGATAAAGTACAACTACCGCCATAACTGTCGTTGCAAACACGTGCTAGATATTACTTGTCAATTATAGTCGTGCTGCATTCACTTCGATAGCTTGTGCCGTAATAATAAGATTTTATCTGCTTGTACGAGATTCCTTTGAACAAAACAAAAGTATAAATAAATACACAAATTTCGTCACTATCATTATCAGCGTTCGTGCTGTTGCCTAAATAAATTTGCAACAAATTTTGCACAGTCCACGTAAAACATCCACTTATCTTAACGGCGAAATATATATCGTCTAAGTTGTAGACTTAACTCGTTATGCTCGGTATGCCTTAATTTTGAACTCGATTTATTTGAACTGATATTCATTGCGCGATTAATTAGAAACACTAACACCTTTCCGTAATCGCTAGCCAGCGTGCAATTTCATTGCTGAAACGTTCTAAACAGAATAGCAAGTTTAGTGCATCCACAGCTTTTTGCCCTCAATTTAAGACGAGAACATCGTAGTAAATTTTTCGGAAAAATAATTTTTTTTTTTTAACACTGAAACCTCTAATAACTTCCCCGAATATCTTCACTTTCTCATTTTGCTTTCGATCCAAAGCCATTTCTAAAAACTCTCTTAGTTTTAAGCTAATTATGTGGCGTTACCTTATAAGGTATCTGCTACCTACTCGCGACTGCTATTTAAGTTATTACAGCTTTTTGTCGAGAAGGGAATCTTAGTGAGTTTCTTCTTTTCCTTCATAACGTAGAAGAGCTACAAAATATATAAAATTTTGTTGAGATTAATACTACTTTGAAGATCGATGATAACTAGGTTGGGATATATTTGGAATGTAAAAAGGTTGGCAGGCTTGCAAAATATTGGCAGACCTGAAGTCAATTAATAAATTCGTTCAATAAAAATACAAGTTACGCCTGTGTTACGGAATATTTTTATTATTACAAGTGTTCGTTGCGTCACTATTTTTGATTAACAACAAAATAACGACAACACAATTTAATTAGGACTTATTTTAATCACGTTCATCATATCATTGTCATTAATCCTTGTTCCTTATTCCTAGTTCCTTGGTTGTGTTTATCTGTTTTTTCTGAAATATTTTCCTTTTGAAACATCCTCCGAACTTTTTCGGGAAGACAAAACTAAGACATCTTTCGGGATTTTTATTACTTAAAGGAGTCTTCGTAGACTCAAAAAATGTATATGGCGCATTTTTACAACCTTCACGATTTGCGGTAGAGGAGAATATTAACTTTGTGCAAGGCCTTGAGATAAATCCACTTTTTATTGTATCGATTGATTTAGAATTACTTTCTGTCTGTCCGTCTGTCCAACCAACATAATCGAGACCAACATACGTCGAGAACGTATGTGCCAAGCCGAAATTGTACATTTAACTAAGACTACGACCAATGTGCAAATGGACGAATTTTATGTAACATGATTTACATACGTAAAGTTTATTGGAAATGTTTTTGAAACTGCAAGTATATTTGATAAATCTCTGAGGCTCGAAAAAGGATGAATTTCAATGTTTTTTAATATTTCCGTCATGTTCGAAACGGGAAGTGATCTTTGGTCTTTGAAACGAGAGACTCGGAGAGAGTTCATTGGTTAACATCCACGTTGTGTCCGATATAAATTCCGGAGTTAACCGCACTAAACTCACCTAGAACGAGAAGTAGCTTGGTGATGATAATTTGTGCAATGCGAGAATGCGTGAACTGCTTTTGACATAATTTCATTTCCAGTATTCACGTCATTGGAAACACGTATTCGGTCCTTCATCTTTAAGTATGCAGCTCATTATGTTCTTTTTCAAAATGAAGGCACATATCTAAGTTACGTTACATTTTTATAAGTGTAGTAAGTGCGTGAACTAGAAAACAATTATGAAGGACATGCGGAACAGTTTGTTTCTCCATATGTAACTTACAATGTTTGGTAGCGAATTTTTTATATTCAATATTACAAACGCCGTGATTAAGTTAATAAACTTTTGTTTTTGCAAAAATTTGATGTAAGAAGAAGAAGAAGTTCTGAATTATTTATGTAAAGTTGTTGATGATAAAAAGTGTTCTTCAAAGTTTTTATCGTTTAAGATGAAATGAGGGAAAAGAGAAATGAAACAAAAAGTAGCATCTGTTCGCTGCATTATCAATGACTAATAAACATATTTTTCTTACATAGAAAATTTCAAGTTGTAAAATTTTGCTGGCAAATCACTAAAACGTAAATGAATAATGCAAACGAAATATAAAGTTTGCTTACAAAAATTTGAATAACAGAAAAACTGACAATAACAATAATAATAATCATCGCGAACATATCTTAATGTTAGATCATTAAATGTAACGACTAAGGAAGCAACTCTCACTGCCACAAGCTTATGAAAACAATTGCGATGCTATGAAATTCATTTTCAAAATATTTTTAAATTCATTAATAATGAGTTGAAAAACGACGCGTTGACTCACTTTATGGATTTTATATTTTAGATTCTAACCTGTCAGTGAATTTATGTTAATTTAATGGCCGATTTCATGCACGATTTTTTATATATAAAAAAAAAAAAAAAAAAAAAAAAAAAAAAACAAAACTGAGCAAAATTCATAAATATACGAGCAAACAGAATAAAAGTGCAAGAAATTGAAGAAGACATGCACTTAATTGAAAGTTTCCAATAAAAGATGAGCAAAGAATTTTCAATAAAGTTTTCGATAAGTAAAACTGTTCATTTATTTGGTTATATACATATATATGGTATCTGCGAAAGATATTAAATTGAATTGTGCAAGTAAGAAGAGAAAGTCATTGTAATCAGTTGCGAGTGACTGCTTAATTATATTTAAAAAATTACGTTACAAATAAGAAAATTGTGAGAGATTGTGAAAGATCCCGGCAATGGTAGAGTAAATTAATCGCCGACCGCCGACCGCCGACCGCCGAAATTGACCGCTCAGACCTGAGAACGTTTATACTTCACTATCGTTTGTCGATTGCTTAAAATCCATCATTGCTTTAGCCTTTTGCTTGCTTTGCGGATTGAATCCCCTTCAATGTTAACTCAATAGCCAAGAAACGAGTCTTCTCTTAAAAGAAAATATATTTTCGTTTAATTTAAAGCAAATGAAAATTTGCGAAATAGAAATTAATTAAGAAAAATTGGTGAAATATAAATCTAAATGAAACTATTTTCCATCATTTTCTACAACTTTTCCTCATCTTCCTGACAACATAAAGCGATAAAGTTTTGAAAGAACGCTTTTGTTTTGGCAGCGACCCACTTTCGCAATTCTTCAGTACCAGCCAACTTATGCTAAATCGATCCGAATAGATGGTAATCAGAGGGCGGTATATCTGCTGAGTATGCCGGCTGCGGTAGAGCTTCCCATTCAAGCTGCAACAATGTGTCCTTGACTACTTTGAAACGGTATATTCAGTTAATTCTTATGGTAGCGAAATTCCTTTCTTTTGCATCTTTCCCAGACATTGGAGTCTTTGTACCATCCCTTGGTCTGTTTGAACGCCAACAAGGACGTCATTAATTTAATTCAACATATCGTTTGGTGTTGTTTCCGCTGTAACTTTTGTCACAAACCATTGGAATTCAAAATAAATGGTTTCTTAAGCCCACAAAGCTATTCATCGTTACAAATGTTACGTACTTGCGACTATTAAACTCGTTTGATACTTCATACATACATATGCATATAGCGTCTATTATTTAAGCCGAAAACAGAAAGAATTTAAATTTTTTTTGGAATTTTGTAATCTTTCTTCAATCTGCATCGTCGAATATATCTGCTTGCACATGTAATCATTTAATATATAACTCAATAAGTTCTTAGGATCACATATAGAAGTTTCTATTATTTACGGACTCATATTAGTTTAATTTAGGGTAACAGCAGACTTCATAGGAAAAATCTCGCGAAATTTGATGACATTTCATTCATTAGCTTACAAGCTACAGGTATTCCAGTGAAGAGTAGATTTCCAGTGGGGAAAATACAAAGGCTTAATAAGTGTTGTTTGGATTGTGCTCTATCGAGAAAATTTTTCAGGTGAATGGTTTGTTGATATTAAATGCGGCCGTACAAACATCGCATAGACTGATAGTACTATGATCGCCTAAATTCGCCAATTATTCCAAAAATACTAAAGGAAGAGTGCATAGAATTGCTTTATAAGACCGAACGATGAGATTGCTTGAGAAAGTTGACGTCAAGATGGGTAACGAGTTGATGATTCAAACCATTGCTTGTAGCTGTTAAGGCGAAATGAGAAGAGTTCTACACATGACTTGGTAGAAGGTGAGGCGGAATCCAAATTTCGATCTTTCCGACCACCATTTGTTTTGGTCGCTGAATAGTTCACCCTTGATACAAAACTACCCGAAGTTCCATAGTAACAGCGTAATGGCTTCATAATACAAATTCGAAAAGATTATCGATCAAAATGGCACGTATTTGGTTAATTAAGGCTTCATTTAAAGTATGAGAAAAATGTATTTGAATTTTGTTAAGAAAACGCCACGAACTTTTGCCTTGACGCAATATTAAACAGAGCGCATTTAATGGCACTTATTCTTACAATTTATCCATAATAAAGTGTGTTTATGGTAATACTTGTATCTTCTTTTAAATATTTTACAATATTTAGGATTTGAGAATTGTGTAAACAAGAGTGTGAACAAATTAATTTTATAGATATATGTATGTATAATATAAATGGTATATGAACATCAATGGGTTTTTCTTACCATACGTATAACTTCGACGCAGTTCATACATATTGTTGTTACATTTTCGTTTATGTTCGTAAATAAGCAAACAACAGCTCTACAAAATAAACAAAAATAAACAAGCAAATCATTCGTATGACTAAGGTTTTAAGGAAGAAAAGAATTAAGCAAACGTACACGCATACAATTATTTTTATATCCATCACCCAGATATATTCGTTTTGTTAAGTTACTTGCAACAACACTTAAGCGTATATATATTCTTGATCAACGTTAATTTTTGAATAGATGTAGGAATAATCGCTTGTCTGTCTATCTGTCTGTCTGAGGGAAAGCAAGGTCGATCAACGTTAATTTTTGAATAGATGCAGGAATAATCGCTTGTCTGTCTATCTCTCTGTCTAAGGGAAAGCAACGTTGATCAACGTTAATTTGTGAATAGATGCAGGAATAATCGCTTGTCTGTCTATCTGTCTGTCTGAGGGAAAGCAACGTTGATCAACGTTAATTTGTGAATAGATGCAGAAATAATCGCTTGTCTGTCNCTGTCTGAGGGAAAGCAACGTTGATCAACGTTAATTTGTGAATAGATGCAGAAATAATCGCTTGTCTGTCTATCTGTCTGTCTGAGGGAAAGCAATTTCGCTCACACCCTTCCAATACTATGGGGTGTCGAAATATCATTTTTATACCGGTTACCGAAGGAACAAAGAAATATTCATTTTATCAAGACGTTTGCAGCGCCCAGGAAGAAGGTCCAGAGTGGGGTAGTCACATTCTGAATCGATTTAAGCATGTCCATGTGCTCGTCCGTCCGTCTGTCCGTCTGTGTAATATCATTTGCAAATATTCAAAAATGCAGCAATCGACTTCAAAATCGACAAAATTATTGGAAAAGTTCTTGCACGCAAGTTGGTATTAAAAACGACGCAAATCGGTCTAAGGACACGCCTATAGTAATCCGTAAACTGAGGATAGCTTTGATTTTCAATTTAACGAAATATATACTTTTTTCCGCATGAGTAGCCAAGTGGACAAAGCATCGCGGTTGATAATTCAATGGTCGCGGATTCAAGTCTCAAGTGTGGGAGATTTAAATACTGACGACCATATGATCTAAGTTATCATCTGCTCAACTGTGTGTGGAGTCTGTGGTAAATATTTCCCCCTTCGCAAAAATTAAGATATCGTTTAGAAATTTGCCAAAAAATTTGAAAGTGACTTAAACTTTTCAAAGGATACGCCTACAACACGCCCGCATGGCTATGCAATAAAATCTGTAAATAACGTCATAGAGTAGAACACATAAACCATATAAATTTCCCCTTGTATTCTGAAAATGGAAATGGAAAAATTCAGCCGCACCCATCCAATGTTATGCAATATGAGAATTTAGTTCTTTTCGTTTTTAGGATATCGGTGACGGGTATAAGTGATTCGGTCACGATCGAATATAATTTTTTTTCATTTTTTCTTCCCTTTCGGTGAGAAAGGTGGTGTGGGTATATAAGAACTGGCCATAGCCAAAAATAATTTGGTTAATGCTTGTTAGATATGCATGAAATGTATGTGTACATATATATATATATATATATATATGTGACGCCTAAATATATTTTATAAATTTACTTAATTATTTATTATATTTATTTTTTGTTATTCTATTGTGTTTATCGGCATAAATACAAATACTGACTCAGATGGTGTTTTATTATTTCGTTTATATTTATTTAGTTTTTATTAAGAACACTCGTTTTATTTTATAAATTTAAATGAATTTAATATATTTTATGTATCTATGAAGAGTTGTGATAATAATATCACGTCAATTTTGTTATTTAAAATGAAGTTTAATAATAATGGCAAGTAAACGCCTTGAATTTGTTTATCGAAACGTAAGTGAATTATGTTCGAGTTCGTATCACTGGATTGTTACCTACTGTCATTGTGTCGATAAAAAAAAGAAAAAAATAAATAAATAAAATAAAATAAAATAAAACGTATATATATATATATATATATATATATCAAAATGATATTAAGTGAAAAAAAGCAAAGCAATCGAAATTATTTTTGAGTGTAAAATTGTATTGCAATCGAATCAAACACCCACGATAAATACAAACTTTTAATAGCTTTTAGTGCTCGAAAAGTTTCTATTTACCTGCAAATTTATATTTATGTTCAATTTATTATGTCACTTGTAGTGCCTAGTGGCAAATTTTCAAATTAAAGTAAGTACTGGATATCGATATTTTTATGTCCCACTTTCTTGCCTGATGTCGTGGCCTTACCACACCCTAAAAGACATCATTACAGACATCATTGCTTAACGACATGCAGATGAAAAACTGAAAATCTTAAAGTTAGTTGAAACTAGAATACATGTGATAAAGAGTGCAACAGCGAAAAGTCCTGAAAACTAACATTAACAAATAAAGAACAATAAAAAAACAAGATTCTCCATCTAAGCTAAGGCGAAAATGAATTTTGCGTCCGTCCATTCTAAAAGGCATAGAAGAAAATCTTTCAAATTCTTTCAATAATTATGGATGACTTTACTAGAAAGCTTATGATCTTCACCAAGATTTGCTACCAGTTTGCTGTCAGTTATGATATACAAAAACGATATCAGATTGCAAGCAGTTCTTAGCATGGTTGCGAAAGATCTTGCTGTGTATGCTCTACACCTATAACATCTACAATTGCCAGACAGACAGACAGACAGGCAGAAAAATAAACAGATGAATATAATCGTATGAGTATAACTTCCCGATGACGATAGCATCTATCTGACTGGTATCTGTAATTCGCTTGAAAGCTTATACATATATATATATATTTTTTTTTTTTAAATATTTTTTTTTTATTATTTTATTTTAAAACCTAAAACCGCTAATCAAGTAATTTTGCGGCTACAATTTGTGCGGCGAAAACATTTTATTTTATAGAACCGTTTTATTTTTCATCTACATATACACACGTATACTGACTTACGTGCATATGCGAAAAGAGTACAAACAAAAACAAAAAAAAAAAAAAAAGAGAAAAAAAAAAATGTTTCAGGAAAAATACTACAAAAGTTGTTAAAAATTTGCCGCCTGCAACTAATGCCAACAAATAAAATTACATATGACTTTTCCGTTCATATAAATGTGAACGTGTGTCGAGTGTGTGCATGGCAAGTTGAATCTTTCAAATTCATTTATGCGGAAAATTACAGAAATAAATAACATTTTGTAGAGAAATTTGTTTCATACGAAAAAGTGCAATTTTTTATATCAAATTAAATTTATCGATGACCATTGATTGAAAATAAATAAATATATATATAAATGGAGGAAAATGGAGCGTTCGTTGATTAATATCATCGAAGGCCACAATAATAATATTAAAAAATAAAAACTGAAAAAACACATATACACACATATATATTTATACATATATATATATATATATATATATAAATAAATAAAAATAAAAAATAAAAAAAAAATTAAAAATACAAATTTTCCAATCGTAATTGGTTTAGATTGAATGAGTAGATCTATGAATACATAAATAATGAGAATTGTTTTTTATGCACCACAGGGTATGGATGTGTTAGACTTTTCGTATGTTTGTAACGCACAAGAAACGCATATAAAAGATAGCATAAGTTTTGCATTCCGTAAAGTTGGCCAATGGCTGGCAAAAGCGAAATTGAGTACGACTTCTTTAACGTGAACAGGTCGCATTTAAAAGGATTCAACCAACAGTCAACAAAAGTCTACAAATTGCAAATCGACTTCTTACTCTTTTCTTTCTACACTACATAACTTCCTTTACAAGCCTATATATATATATATATATATATATACATGTATGTATATTTTTCTATTTTTTATATAATCAATTATTGAGGGGATGTCCGGTATTCACGGTACTCGGTGACGGTAACAAAAAAGGGAGAAGTGGGAAAGAAAAAAAAAAATGCGGAGTTGGTCGCCCCAGATTAGCGGATATGTGTGCAATCGGCAAGAGTTTGGCCTTTACCGACTAACCGTTCACTATAGCTACGACTAAAGAAATATTAAGTTTGTACTGTTTGTTTGTTAAGGGCGCACGCAACACCCAGAAGGACCAGAGCTAGACTCACCTGTTGTCAAAGCGATCGATTCAGAAACTCTTTCCGAATCCAATGTAAGTTTGCCTGGCTGCCTGTCCGTCTAGCTTTTTTGTGTTCAGCCTACAGGTCTTGATTTTTCAGATATTTTAATGAAATTTGTTTTATCGGCATGTTTTGGTTGAAGGACGAACACTACTGAAAAAAGGTTCGAATCGAACCAATTTTTCGACTACTCCGTATATAACGTCTTATTTTGAAAAGTCGTTGTATGCATAACTGTATTAAGCGTAGTGGTGTAGCGTATGTAATGGTGAGCCAAATCCCCCTACAGTATTTTTAGTTGCTATTATCAATGATATTATTACGTCATCAGGTAAATTATGTTCTATTATCTCCCTGACATGTTATACGTGTATTCAGAGTAAAAGGGGCTGCAATTACACTAAAAGCATTTTATATTATAATTAAACAATAGCCTGCTTATTAAGTGGACCGGAATAGTGGAGTTGAAACGTGTTGAGGCTACGTCCGATTTCTGTAAATAATTTTTGAAGTTTTGACCTCACATATATAGTATACGGATGGATAGACAGTGGTTTCAACAAAGACATAGTTTGTCAGACAGAAAAGGCATTTGAACAACTGATTCTAATTTTTCAAGTCTCTCGAATGAGTTTGTGTTGTGTCACTACATTCCCATTGAAAAAGCTTGAAAAAGATGATTTGTGAAAATTGATCAAAGCCTTGATTTGATCCACATGAGCAAGGATTAACCGACGTCACTACGTCAAGTGGATCAAAGGCTCTTCAATGAAATTTCTCAGTGTAAACTCTTATTGTTATTATTATTATTATTATTATATAAATTTAGCCAGAGATTAAATTCTAAGACTAAAGTCTTAAAGCACTAGCATCTAAGGCTTTCGGCTTTATTTTTTTTATTAATATTTTATTATTATTATTATTATTATTATTCTTATTATTATTATTATTAGTATTATTATTAATTACTCTACCGCACATGAGTCGATACTCTTACCTACTCGGCCACTCAGGGGGATAAAATCTTTTACTTATGTCGTTTTTATGATAAAAGCCAACTCATTAGCATTGTCAGTGTGCTATAGGCTAAGATTACAATTGCTTAGCATATAGCTATGCTCCACTGCTTCCATTTCGACCCCTTCAGGCTATCCTTCCTTCCTTCGTGGAATAGGAACTCTATCGAGTAAATGCTTTTTTTCTGAGATCATGAATTCTTCTTCAAGCGATTTAATGTTGCTTGTTTGTAGATTCGATAGTCATTGGCGTTTGCTTATGATTGCTTAGTTGCTTGATAGCCTTCTGCAGTTACATGGTTTAGTGTTCTTCTGGTATTGCTTACTGAAAGCGAAAGCCCTTTAGGGATTAAAATTTTCAGATTGAGAATTACCCAATTTCTCTCTCTCTCTCTCTCTCTCTCTCTCTCTCTCTCTCTTTCTATCTATCTATCTCTCTCTCTCTCTTTCCCTTTGTGGGATTTCCAGAGATTGGGAAAATAAAATTGTAAAATGCAAGCACGTGTTGTAGAAAGTTCTTTAATATAGTAGCCATTAACGCTGCCTATAAAATATATTTGAAATAGATTTGCTGACTGCTGCTGATACAATCCCATCTTTGTGACATTGAGATTAGTTTGTTAGGAGAAGCGTCAGATCAGTACGCGTCATTATTATGTAAAACTTTATGTAATCACACGATGCTGATGGGCAGAAAAACTTACTTCTGTGCTTAAAATATGTAAAAATAATAAAAGCCGCGGAAGTCATCTGCATGTAATTCAGTTGAATTTTATTGTGAAAAAAATAAACAAAAAAAATTAAACAAGCATATGCATGCATATGCAAGGAAAATCATTCGAAAGAAGTTACAAATTGATGCGTATATATATATATATATATATATGTGTGTGTGTGTGTGTATGTTTATGTGGGTATGTGTATGCGTATACATATATATGTACATAAATGGTTTCGTTTTTCCCATATAATATGTAAAGTATATGCCAAAAGGATAATAAAATCAGGTTATACTGTACGAATATGTCTGCATATATATATATATATATATGCATATGCATGTATTAATATACGCTATTATTTGTTAAGAGAAGTTAATTGAATGTGTTTCACTGAATTTATCTTTCTTATCAACTTAATGGAGTAGTAAAACCAACGTTTCAGGGTTAAACACAATCTTTTGACACCTCAGTCAGCATATCCTTTGTAAGCGAATGACATGTTAATGTTTGATGTTTTTTTTTTTTTTTTTTTCCACTGGTTAATGTTATTTTATTGATCGTGAAAATCTCTTAAATAAAATAAATTAATTTACATAAAAACATACGACAACCATATTATAATTGTTATTTATATCTACGTCAGAATAAATGTTAATTTTATCACGTAGAGAAGCTTGCGTTCGAGAACTTATAACAGCTATACATAAAAATTTGAACTGAACAGTCGTTCATCTTAACAGTTGTATTCATCTCATTTGCGTATATTGTATGTGAGGTTGCCAGGCACTGCCTGTGTTAAGTCAAAGCAAACGAAGAATTCGACGATACTTAACCGATTTGGGCCATTGGCGGCCCAGAACGCAATGACTTATTGCACAATGTACTATCTGTCGAGGAAAAGCGGGTCCGCTATAGACCATCGCATGCATAAAATCTAGCTTCCGAAAAGCAGAGTCCTGGTCAGCGGCCGGTGAAAATCGTGCATAATGAAACGGCAGTCGAACAAACTACGATCTACGATACGGTTCTATTCGATTTTATGTAAGAGAAGCTATTACCACACATTTTTTCTGAAAAGTTTAAAAAAATAAAACCGTTCGGTTTCTGCACTGCAAACTTGGCGTCAAATTCTTTTTTTTTTTTGTTTGTTTTCATTATTGTTTGATTTCTAGAAAAAAACAAAGACGTCTACATCGACCTCTTAGCTCAATCTAAGTGATTTTTGAGTTTTAACACAATATCTCCGGTAGGCCGTAAGCTGCAGTTTTTTACTTCTTTGGGCATGTTTTGAGAATGCTTTGGGAATTTGGAGTATATCGTCTTCTACTTTCAGAGCAATATCTTCTATGGACCACAAGTTGTAGCTTTTTACTTATTCTGGCCAGGTTTGTAGGAGATACCATCGATTTTCGAATGTGATTCATAATCACTCTCTTGGAATTTTTGCCTAATTTGAACTTGCCACCAACGGACAACGAACAGAGAGATAGACAGCATCCACAATCTAAACTTAATTAGCAATTTATGTACAACAGCATAAAGCATAAAAATCTATCAGTTTATGTATATCTTTCTGAATTATCCCCTCCCATCCGTTTCGTATCTTACCCTAAATAAACTGATTTGTGTTGAATCTCGCGTTTGTTAGGCATAGTATGCTTGCAAAAAAAAAAAAAAAAAAAAAAAAAAAGAAGGAAGCAGCACACTAACAAGAATGAACATACAACACTCCAAAATTGCCTCTTGCTTCGCAAAACATCATCTTTGATAATTGATTGATAGATTTTTCCATACGTTGAAAACAATGTTCGTAGCATCAAATTGCGTAATTTCTCCATTTAAAGCTTTTTCTGCTTTATATCTGAGAGTGTATTGCTGCCAGTTTAAATGCTTTAATTTGAATACATGAGAATTCAAGCATTCAAAGTTATTGGTTTCTTACCCCGATGTGTGGTAGAACACACAACTACTACACAACTATTGATCAAAAATGTCTCAATGCCGCGCCTGGGTTTTTCATTTTTATTCATTTAAAGCCAACTGAAAAACAAGCATTTTTACACCAATTATAGTTAAGCTTTCCGTCTATCCGATAAAGTTACTCATCCGCCATGTCGAATTTTCTCAGAAGCAAAAGAAAAAAAATTACATTCAAATTAGACGGAATTAGTTGATATCTTTCGCTATACCATATAGGATATCGGACAATTAATTGGAAGATAAATTCCAGGGCGATCCATACGGTGTATTGATCGTGTCTATCAATGCACTTATCATTCGTATTAACCAAGGATCAAATGTATTTTTTTCGCCCAATTTCTTTTGCTTTAATTGAATTGAAAACTTATAGCTTAAGCCTTAAAGTTAAGCAACTGCTGCTAAAAGGAGGAAAATATACGTAACATGTTACATTCGCTGCAGATTTCAAATCAAGGTATAATTCTTTACTTCGAAATTTTAAATCTATAAATCTTAGAAAGAGCAATTTCGGTCACTCACCTCAGCTGTAACTACTTTCCGGGATCATAGAACAATGAAAGAAATATTTTTTTAAATTCGATATGAATTTTAATTTTTTTTTTGTTTTTTTACATTTAGATTTCTAATAGTTTCCATTTATTTCTCCTTTTCTTTTTTTTCTTCTTCTTTTTTTTTTTTGAGTGCCTATTATTAGTTAAGTTTTTCCTTGTACTTCACATTTAGTTGTTTATTCTATTAAAAAAAAATTATCGTGATTTTCAATTTGAATTTGCGGCTTTTCAACTGTTTATTGTTCTTATACACGCATGTCGGATTTGCTTTGATTACGTGCACGTTAATCTAAGGCTTTAACGTAAAGTAAAATCGTTAAAATACTCTCATGCGCACATATGTCACATCACTCAATATGTCTCTGGTCTTCAACATTCAAATGCAGTTATTTTATCTGGAACTGCTTGGGAGCCTCCCTGCTCCCAGCGGGGCGTGAGTGACGCTTTCTCACTCCGTGTGCCATCGGGCATCGTAGGGTTAAGCCTCCACGACAGGAACCTACGTAAACCCCCTGTCACATCTGCACTTATTTTTTATTGCAACATAATATTCACTTGTGATCGTTTCTTGCCCTGCTTATGATGCTTCATGAATATTATATCACGTGCATCTCACAATATGGACGAACGAACCTTATCAGTTGACTTTTGGACAGCTTTAGTTGGTTGGCCGATTGCCGATTTCCTCCTGCAGGGTAATGATGATTCCATGTTACATGCGTTCTCATATATCGCATGTCGGGCAAATCGTTTTTATTTCGACTAAAAAGCCCTAAACGGTGTCAAACAAATTGAGTAAATGCGGTACTCATGCCGCTACTATCCAAAAGTCTTATGAGCCTATCAATAGTGTTAGTCTGCATGGAGACTTATCGATTGATGCGTTGCATCACGATAGCGATAGAAGTTTATTTAAATTATGAAAATAAATATTATTTTTTAGTAAATCAAAAAAGCAATGAAATTATTTTAGATTTATATAAAGAGAAATTGCCGACGTCCCTCGTATAATACGATAAATTCGTATCGTATGCAGAATAATATAATTTACACTTATCTACATTATATTATATTTCAGGAGAATGTGTGCTGCTTTGCATCGCAATCAAGTCGCAAAAAATAAAATTTTATGATAGATGAAATTTCGCTCCAAAAGTACTTATCGTAAATGAAAAAAATAGTTAACGTCAAGTTTTTCTAAAAAAACATAGAAGAAAATTAAATTCGGTCGGGACAGAATCTTTCATACCCTTCACACTTCTTCTTCTTCAAAAGAAGAGCATTCTTATGCTCAATAATATGGAGTGAGCGCAGGTGATTTCTTCTATTTTCAAAATAAAACTTTTTGTCGTAGAGCCATGGGGACGTTGTAGGCGTGACCTCTTGAAAAGCTTACGTCAATTCCAAGTAGTTTTGCAAGCTTGTAGGCGATACCTCCAGTTTCGCTAAGGGGAGAATGTTTACCACAAATACTAAAAAGCTGCGCAGCCAGGCAGATGGACAGAGGGACAGAATATGTTTCGGTGCATTTAAGATTTGAAAATGGCCAAGAATTTGTATACTTTGTAGGGGATTTTGAGGCTTGTTTTTGCGCCTTATAAAGATATTGAAAAAATAATTCAATTTCGATATACTACAATATTGGGTAGGCGTGGTATTGCGCACTAATACTACAGAATCGCCCATAGAATATGCGTTCAAATTTTTTTACATTTATTTGCTATAATTTATGAGTAATGAGCAAAAATATTTTACATCATAAGGTGCTTTAGCTGCAATACCTTTAACTTTAAGTTAACTTTTGTATCTTTAAACAATATATTTGTCATCACATTTGTAAGTACATATATATGCAATACACATATACAAAGAATGTCATGTATCGTAAAGGCATCGAGACTTTTAGACGATTTGCATGTACTTGTGTATATCCGTTTGCCTTTTCCTGTTGTTTCTGTTCGCCTGTTTCTTTATTTTTAATACGCTTGAAACGCTTAAAGCTCAAATGGAAAGCTTAAGGTTTGCTACATATAGCCTTGTCAACCATATCGAGAATGAATGCCGCAATGTTCCCTCAACACTAGAATTGTTGATATTTTATATGTACATCTACTCGTGCGAAAATTCGTCAAAAATTATTTCGTTAGAATTGCTAAACAGTGTCAGATGTTTAGGCAGATAATTGAAATCTGCACAACTACCTTCGGATTGAAGCATAGATTATTATCGCTGGTATAGCGGCCAAATTATTCCCAAAATAGAGTACAACGCTTAAAAATCTTTCCAAGTGTGCGTAGACAACGACAGAAAGAATCCTTAACTAAGAAAAAAAAAAGAAGAAAAACATTATAGCAGAACGCCCCCATCATAAATACCACCGCTAACCACTTCGTTTAATGCGTTTATTCATAAAATGACTATTCAATGTAAGGCTTTACATGATAAGGGGTCGAAAAAGTGGTCCAATCTGAACCATTATCAATAGTGTTTGTCCTTGGGCCAAAACCTGCCGGTATATCAAAGTTCAACAAAGTATGTGAAAAATTTACGACTTGTATGTTGAACACAAGAAAACAAAACGGACAGGCGGACAGACAAGCTTAGATTGATTCGAAGAGTGATTCTGAATCGGTCGGTGTAAAAAAAAAGGTGAGTCTATCTCAAGTCCTTTCATGTGTTGCATACACAAGCGGATGCTTCATATGCCCTTAGATTTTAAGTTGTAAGTAGGGTGTCATAAGTAATTTGATGATTATTTACCGGACTATTTCAATTAAGTATTAAACATGATGCTCAGTGTGTTTTCATCTGCACTTGTCGATGATTTGAAACTTAGTCCAAACATTTTACATACTTATGTAAAAGCTCGCTCGCTGCAAACCAGTTTCCTTTGGCTGTTTGATATGCTCACAGCAATAAAACAAAAAAAAAGACAAAAAAGAAGAAAATTAACTGATTTTGAGTGAGTGCTTAAGATGAGGTTTAACTGTTTAACCGAATACCGAAAGCGTACATTATTTCCTTTTTTACTTGTATCGCTTATATTTACTTTCGTTTTTAATTTGTGATAAAAAAGTTCACTTGATTGCCACGAAATTAATTTGAAAGTAATTTAAAAGTATTTGAAACTTCTTCGGATAAAAATTTTATTATTGATTAAAAACAATTGAATTTTTTCTCCTTTTTTTTTTTTTTTTGCGATATTCTTAAGAAAGTTTTTTAAGAAGGGATTGTATTGATTTTATTATTTTGTCGGAAATTTTCAATAATTTTTTTATTTTTTTATTTTTTTTTTTTATTGTTTAATGTTGACTTCAGAGTGTTATGAAGAAAATATATTAAAATTAAATAATATTTTCTTCGTGCAAACGAAATAATATTCCTTGCAATATATCCAGTGAATGAAATCCAAATAAAAACTCATGAAAAACCGAGGAAGCTGTAAAAAATATGAAATGTTGCTCTTATTTAAGGCAAAAGCAGGAAAATGAAGCAGAAAACGGGTATGGATTACAAAGATTGCTTTATGCAAGCAAATAATAAAATTGCGTTCGGTTTGAAACGAGTCCTGGATATTTCTTACCCGTAAGTAAATATTGAAAAATTGTAAATATTTATATGCCCGTGTACCGTGATCGGGATCTATCTTGCGACGATTTTCCAGAGGGTTTCGTTAAACGTATTTTTTTTTTGTGGCCTTTGGGCAGTCATTTTGAAAGACTGTTATTATTAATTTTTTATTTATTTATATTTTTATTTTTTTGCTGTTTTCGATGGTGACGCGTGTTTTAATTATGTTGTGTTTGAAATTTTAACGGTGATATTAAAGATAAAAATATATAGGCCAAGTTTCAGATGGCTATCTCAATCCTAGTGGCTGCGGTTGTTCCAAAAATAGATAAGAGATAAATGGCGACAAGATACAGAATTAGGTTAACTTGATTATCCTGCTCGTGATTATCCTTTCGCAAGTAAATCTAAATTCTCATTACGGTTTGAATCAAATTTTGCTCAATACATTGTTTGCGGACTATAACATGATTTAAGTGTCCCGCACGGGACATATACATAAGGACAATCGAACTCAAGATTTCATTCCGATCGTATATGTACTGTCAAGCAAATCCTTGAATTGCATTTCCTTCTATCATCCGGGGAATAAAACTAAAATATAGTTTCGTTTCGATGCAAATCGTTTAGCTTTTGATCGATTTTTAATACCTGTCGCTTGATTCACTTAATATGTTTTTAGAGTTCTGCTCAATGATATTTTCACCGTTTCAAGGCTCTTAAAAATATTTTTATAACCTTATCAACATTCACAACTTATATAAGCGATAGAAAGCAAAAAGTCTATTACGTCATCGGGAACTGAGAATTTAAATAATTTGTCATTTTGTTCGCAATAACGGAAACTACGCCTTGGATTTATTTTATGAAAAAGTTCGTAACGAAAATCGAGTAAATTTTAAGCTTCAAGAGTTTTTTGAGGGATTTTGAGGTTATGTTCGATCACTATTGTCTTCTCTTTACTTTTATTTATTATTTGTTTACTATTATATTTATTTTATCTACTTGCTATCCTTAAGGGAAAGGCAACTTGTGTGTGCGGTATTTTCGTGTATTTATTGTGCCTTTTTCCCTATTACTCATTAAAAAAACATTTTCGTCTTTGTACCCACCGCCGAAAGATGGACATGTACTCGCTTTGTCCAAACGTTCGCAACTCCTAGAAGGAAATTTCAAAGACTTCATAACATATACAATATATATATATATATATATTCTTGATCAATATTAAATTCTATATCAATTTCACCCTGTTCGTCTGCCCATCGGTCCGCATGTGGCAAACATTCTACTGATAGCAAAGATGAAATTCAAGTTCGACGCGAACATTGAAAATTCTTACACGCAAGCTGGTGTTGAAAATTAACTGAAACGGCCGAAGGATAACTCCATAGTGCACTGAAAACGGAAACCATCTCTGTTTTCAAACAGCCAAGAAATTTGAGTCATAAACCAGACCGTATAAAACCATAAAAATTCGCACGTGTACGCAATGGAGAGGCTCTGTAAAAAAAAAAAATGGAAAAAACCGCTTACCTTCATTCAACAGATGCCAGTTTGGTTTGATGTGAGTTTAATGTGAACTCGCTTCACAGCCTTACTTTACAGCGCTCAAAAGCATAGCGGATTAGTTGGATAAACGATAACCAGCGCATAGCTGCGATAACTGAGCAGTTCTTAAAATTAAGAACTCTAGAGCAAGCGGTTGCGTTTATAGCGGGCACCACGAAAAGGTGAGGAGTTCAGCAAGGGGTGAGGACTTTCGAAGATTCGCATGGTTTGCCTCGCCTACTGTATAGCATAAAGTATTAAGTGTTTTTTGTTTTTTTTTTTTTTTTTTTTTTTTAAATTTAAACTTTTTTGTTGATTCCATTTGATATTTTTTATGTAATGAAATATTGATTTTTTTCCTTGATTTCAGCTGAAATCACGAAAGCTTTCAAAATTAATGAAATCGTCTTAATATTAATATAGTTTGTATTATGCATAAGCATTGCCTTTTGTATCTAAATCTGGTTTAAGAAGTCTGCGAAGAGGACACGATGCGAGGGCAAAACTAGGCATACCATCACAACCAGCTTTGGTTGATAGATGTACGGGGGACCAATATTCGTTTTCAGACGAATTTTATGCGCTCATCGTCTAAAGTAAATGCATGAAAAATAATTGGCTTTAGATTATTTATTGCTAAATAGTTTACGTTTAGTACTTCATTTACAGACAAACGCGCAGACAAAACTAAATCCACTTAAAAATTCGCTTTTATTAAAACTAGGTAAACTTTATTGCATATTACATGGAGTATAATAAAATTAGTAGAATTATATCCTTTAATGGTCGATGTAGAACGAACGAAATTGCGGTCATAAATTGCAGTAAATAACCAAAAATACCTTTGCTAATGTTATTACGGCAGACGTTCATATTTAACATAATTATATATAACGAGACGGTATAAGAGAGCAGTAAGAGTGCAGTAATAGATGTGCTTTACACAACTAAAACAGGTCTTTAATCAATCATTTTATACTTGAACAAATTTTTTACCTAAACATTTTTTCCAAACGATAATAAAAAGCCTTACGTGAGCTATAGAGTATTTTAAAAAATTTTCTTCATTGTAAGTATCGCAATTTAGTAAGCAAATAACCTACATTTCCTACGTAATTTAGAAAGCATTTTTATGAAAAAAAGAAAAAAAAAAAAAAAAAGGTAGTAAAAAAGAGAAATTTAAAGTTAAATTCTGATTCTGCACATAAAATTCAATTACAGGCCAGACCATGCACGTGAAACCATACTGCCTTTAAAGATGATGAAAGAACGCATATATAACATCGAAGGTCTTATGTTGCAGCGAACTTTGAATACTCACCGCCTGACATAAATATCTAAGGTTGCGTACGAGCTTGACTAGCATTCAAAATTCATTCTGTCTGTGTAGTCTGTGGGCGATTGAAATCTCTTTAGTCCCATCGTTATCGTACTTTTACTTACCTCTGTTTCAAGTTTAAAATCAACCATCGCTATAAGACTTTAGGTATTCGTGGAAAGAAATTTTTCGAACTCGTCTCTCGAAATGTCATCAAAATTATATATATATATATATATATATATTATTATTATTATATATTATATATATTATTATATATTATTATTATATATATATATATATATATATATATATAATTATATAATTATATTATCAAAAGTATTAACAATTTATCTCAATAAATATTGAATATCGAAATTCGGCCATTAGCTTAAACGAAAGATACTTATAGTGCGAATTAAACGTGTTACAAAAACAATAATAAATTTATTATATTGCATTTTCAGTAAAGGGAATAAAAAAAATTACAGGTTTTTTTGAAATTGTAAGTAACGTAGTTTTACACTATTAAGAAAATCCACATGCACACAATCCTCATGCCTCACATAATATTTGAAGTAAAGTGTTCTTAGTTTTGTTTAAGGTCTATCCTATACCTATATATATATATATATATATATATATATAGATGTTTATATATGTGTGCCTACGTTTACATATTAGCACCCCTACGTTTACACAATGGAAAATTATATTTTTTCTACTTTGCTTGAAAGTGGCATAAAAGCGTAGAGCTTTAATTACATGCATTTTTTAGCAAGGACTTGAATGATGTATAGAAAGAAATAAAGAAGAAAAAAAAAAAAAATAGAACGAATTATTACTTCAAGTATATGCAAAAAAGAAGACGAAGAAGAAGAAGAAGAAGAATTGAAAAAAGGAATAATGCGTCCAATAAAACCTTCAAGTCCATTAAACATTCTTTACACTTAAGAAGTGGAGAAAGTGAAAGAAATGTAAACACAATTTAAATTAATTTCGAAAAAAAAAAAAAAAAGAAAAAACGGAATTCAAGTCAAGGCTTGAGAATTCTACATGATATTCTAGAAGATTAAACAAACACTTCATTAAATTTAATTATATAATTATCACATGCATTCCTATTAAAGTTGGTTTCGTTTCGTTTCTTTTCTTGTCTCGCATATATTCTCCTAAAGTAGAAACTAAAATCTTATTTAAATATCTTTATAGTCAAATACAAACTTTAGACACACACACACGCACACACACACGCAGGCACATACATACGCACGCACGAGCACACAAACCTTTTAATAGCCAGAGATAAAGAGTTTTTTTTTTTTTTTTTGTTTGGCAGTGGAATTTGAAAGTCATAAAAATTATCGTAAATATTTATGAGAACATTGGGAGATCAACAAAGTTACAAGAACATTAACCGTACATATGTACACACTCATACAATTGCAGTGAATGAAGAGTAAAAGAGTTTTTTTGCATGAAATTTACATAAAATGTGAAAGATAAAAAAAAAAAAAAAAAAAAAAGTAAATAAAGTAGAAGAAAAGTAAAGAAAAAACTGAATTAAAATAGAAAACTAAAAAAAAAAAAAAACAAAAAACAAAAAACAAAGGAAAATGTTTGATTCGCTTTTGAGGAGAGTCTTGTGAATATGGCCTTTTAGGCATTCTACGTATTTAAGCGAAAGTTCTATTCGTAAAGTACATATTCATAGAGAAATTTTTTTTTTTTTTTGCAGATTAGTTGCCCGTATAATCCCTTGTTTATAAAAGATTTCAAGTACTTAACAAATATAGGGCAAGTGTCAGGTAACAAATACGAAAACTATATTAAACTCGTTAGCATTTGTCCGAACATATATTCGCCCAATAAGAGGGGAAGTCTTAATTAATTCTAGATTCTAACAAAAAACGATCGATCACGAATTAAATGATCGGAATATATGATTTTTGTCCGGAGTTCACGTTGCTTTCTATTGCATACTATTGTATGTGATAGTCATTTAGTTTTTTTTGTAATAGTAAACTGGTACCATTTTCGCTGGCCTTTCTGAAGCATTACGAAATTAGGATTAACTTTATCGAGAATTTGCAGACGCACTTACTCTTGTAAGTTGGTAGCTTACTTCTCATTTCATCAACTAGAAACCGTGTAGGAATATTTGTATTATGGACAAGTACCAGAGAATATGTGTAGACAGATGGATATGCGGACGGTTTGCAGCCTGATAGTCGGGGCTAATAGGCGAACAGATAAACGAACAAAAGATTAAGAAAGAAGAAAGATTAACGAGCAAAATGGTAACGGAAACATGGACAGATAAATAAATGTATATATAAATAGCTGCTTAAAGTGCAAAGCGGACGAGGAACGAACAGATTTTCCGGTGGAAGAACAAATGAATGACTAGGTGAACGGACAGTGGTAGAAAGGTATTGGTAAACGAGTTTGTAATTCATAGAATTGCTGGCCAATGTACCGAGCAGTAGAAAGAGGGTTCAACGACGGCGAGATTGATAAACGCTTAAGTAGTTATGATACATCGATGGAATAGCGGGTAGCATGGAAAAGATTACAAGCGGATTGACGAGTCGATATACCGAAAGGCAAATGCATATATAGGTAAATAGTTTTACAGCGCACAGACGAACGGACTGATAGACAAACGCACGAAATAATGGAAGTAGATGCTATGCGCAGAAACGCAGAAAGTTAGACGCAGGAATGGCGGTGAAACAAATAAAAATAAGAAAGGGCAGGCTGACCGACGAGTGGATAACTAAGGACTCAAATGAATGCATACAAATAAATTTTTATACAGAGATGCGTAAGCCAGAACCTAAACTGCGTTACGCGTAGGTAAGTAGAAGAAAAATGCATGAACGGTGCTAGAGAAAAGATTGATTAAATTAAACGGAGAAGCTTATAAGTTTGTGAATATTTTTTGTGTGGGCGCCCATAAGTCAAGCGAACTAATAGATTAGCGAGCAAGCGGACAATAAGAAAGTTATTCCGACTCAATTCAAGGACATCAGGCTATATATAAATTTCATATTCAAAGCAAACTTACTCTTGAATAGAATTTTTCTTATGACAACGTATGTGGTTGTTCGACATTTGAAGTAACTATGGACTGATGTTACATATTATCATAACCACCATACTAGGAGAACATAAATCAATCTTTTATTTCGCAATCTTGGCTTTCTTAGGGTGCCAAGTAATAATAAGCAACGAGTGAGAATTTAAATCACAAATAAAGATCACAAAAAGTCAATTAAATTCTGATCTTAATTTGTATGTGCGATGTTCGGCCATAAGAACTTTCTAATCAAGTATTCAGATTCGAGGTGAATTGCAAAATTATCCGTTAAATCCTCAATACCTTTTCCCTTGTTTTCGTGTGCATGGAAAAAAACCGCATGTATTGTTGAATTTGAATTTATAATTAATTATTTGACACTTACACGCTGCTGCACGTATTCACACTATCAGCAACTCATCTGGTAATCAAACGTATAAATTAAAAATGGGAAAAAAAGGAGAGCTTACATATTGCCGTACATTGTTAAAGTTGTGGTTAATATTACAAGTTGACATTTAAATGCTATACAAACACACATGCAGATTCTCACATCGACATGTGTAAATTTCGTTGAATTACACGTGCGAAGCATGTTCACCACTAATAAGGGTGATTGAGAATATGTCGCCATTATTATCGTTCATACGCACATATGACTCTTACATGTTTATATATATAAAATATGTTTGTATATAACATGTCTTCATGCAGACAATAGGACACCTGGTACCATATTTCCCGTATTCGCTATTCAACGACTTCGAAACAGCCTCTAGCAAATGTTGCCAAGACTACGCGATGTGCGAGTCGAATAATTAATAAAATATTAAATACGGTAAAATACGGTTATCGTTAATTGTGAAGCTTTAATTACGGACTCATTTTTCGCAAAAAATCATTTTTTATAAACATCAAGTAGTCGATTTTAAAGTCGACTTTTTTCGTGTAACTCCTATTATCTTTGTGCGCTGCTGTTATTAATAAAAATTCTTCGCAATTTGTTCATTATTTCATAAAATATATTATGGTTTGATAAACACTAAAACGGTGTCCCAAAGTTAGCTGAGACGCATTTTCATAACTTAACTTAAAAAAACAAAGATAGAATAGATAGATAGAAGCAAGCAGTCCCATATCTCCAATGACATTCCGCCTTACCAGAGGAATAGTTCGTGTAAAGGGAAGTGAACGATCACATAGCACGGTAGATATGAAGTCCGACCATCAAACCGGCGTTGCCAGATTCAATTCCCACTACGGTGGAACACATATCGATTGCGATCGGTGCTTGGTCGATAAGGGCAGAAAACTAACCCATTGAGCCCATTTTTCCCAGACTTCGGTCAGTCTCTATATTTAATCGCCCTGGGTTACACGTACCGTGCGGATCCCTTGAATAATTGGTCATAAAAAAAAAAAAAAGCGCACACCAGTAAATAGAAGGTCAATAGTGCATGGACGAATGGATTCTTCTTATTTTTTACTTTCGTTAGGCGATAAATGAAGTTCAAGTCCGAACGTGGAAAGCTATCATAGATTTCGAAGCTACCTTTAGACGCCAAAATTTGATATGTCTGCGCTGACATCACACGAACCCGAGAGAGGCATTTTGGATTTGGATAGTTTGGACAATACGCGCCGTCACTATGCCGATAATTCAGACGAGGCCAGTCGAGCAGAGGTAATTGCTTCACAGGCTTCTCAACGGAAAGATAGAACGACATCTTCGCATACTTCGCTGATACAGCGTACGGTTTCCCGACGCGAATGCACTGTTGTGCCATGACAAGAACTCCGTCGTGCGGGAGCGAGGGTCACCTAAAACCTTTGCCTTTCCATGCGCTCAGCGACTAGTTCCGATGCAACTCCTCCTCGAGCAAGCAAGCACACCTTCCCGTAATTTAGGACAAACCAGAAATTTGCTTCGTGGACTCCTCGCATTCGCGATGCCAGAGATGATCTAAGATAAAAGATAACATTCGCTACCCAAATAGAAAACCAGCAAGCGACGCTATAAGATTTAAAACTAGTATGTGAACGCGCATGTACTCATGTATATAACATTCTTACACGGCAGAGTGACGTCTGTTCAAATTTCTGTTGTTAATGAGCAGCAAAGAGTACGCAAGCATTTAGAAGGTTAGGCTCCGAGTCCTCACAGAGCCCAAGGTTTCATAGAGAAATGACAGAAAATGTAGAAACAAGTTTCTCAGCACACCACACGTGGACGTACGAAAAACAACAACTGCCAATAATCGGACTTCGCTTAGCACCATGTGGCTTATCCCAAACTACTGTCCAGTCAACGCGAACAATCGCAACCTGCAAAAACACACCTATGGTCGGACACGTTGGGCAATCCTCATCGTGCGACACATCGCCAGTAAAAGAGAAGTTAATAAAAGTGACTTGAACCGAACATAGGCAAGTAAAACTTGCCTGGTAATTGGATTCATTAGGTTTCCTAGTCATCGATTTCTGTTCGTCCTGTTTGTCAAGGATATGGATTTGAATGATGATGGATTTCAGCTTTGACGAGCTTACACGGAACACGGAAACTAGGTTACAAAGTGAGATAGACTTGATTGGCTTTTTAAGCGTCGATCTCTCGATTGCATTTCATCAATATCTCAATAATTTAGATTTATAAGAAATCAGAATGCATCTCTTAGGATTTGATTTCATTTTGGAACACCTCTTCTATGAATATTTTAATAAAAGTTATTATTTTTTTTATTTTTAATAAAGAAATTTCAATGCAACTATGCCGAGTGGGTTATTCAGGCATGTTTTTTAATGTTTGATTAAAATTTTTTATGCTCTATATGAAACTATAATTATTGTAAATGATATAAAAATATAATTAAAAAAAAAAAAAAAAAAAAAAAAAAAAAAAAAAAAAAAAAAAAAAAAAAAAAAAA
>KK502403.1:2068522-2111973 GCA_000688735.1 Glossina austeni
AAAAAAAAAAAAAAAAAAAAAAAAAAAAAAAAAAAAAAAAAAAAAAAAAAAAAAACGAAAAGGTATTTAAATTAAATATGGAATATTTTTAATTGTGTAAACGGTTTCCCACTCATGCCTTTTACTATTTCCATCAAAAAATTTAAAATGTTTAATTAATGTTTGTATTCTTTATTGCCATAATTACGCGCATATATATGTATGCAATAGTGCATGCTACACAGCCACATAAACAGGCACATCATGAATGACCGCATCTTTTTAGTCCGTACAGATAGTATTTGTAGGCATCAATTACAATTGCATTCAAATTAATTTATTTTCAAATATTTGCATATTACATAATGTACACATGCACATAAACAAACATACATCCATATATTTAAACATAGCTATATCCATATCGATATACACGCATAAATACATATATACATTTAACCGAGCATATATTCAATGCTAAAGTCAAATTTACGATACAACTTACCCACAGACATTAGCAACAGCAACAGCAATAGCAACAGCAACAGCAACAACGTCATGAGCCATTTTCACGTTGATCTGACGTCATTGTAATTTGTGCATAAATCAAATTGTGAATATTATTGCTTATATGCCACACACGCATATATATCAATATATATATATATATATATATATATGTGTATATAAATAAGCGTACGTTTGTTTGCACAAATGTAAATAAGCGTATACCTCATACATACTGTATGCACGTATATATCAATATCATGCACAGACCACATTTTACTAATTATACACAAGTGTTGTTGTAATTAGTTTTCAATTAAATTTAGATTATGTTTCTTTTGTATGTTGTAACTCTGAAAGATTGTTTTTTGTCAATTTAATTTATATATATATATATATATATATATATATATATACGTATTTATATAAATATATATTACATGTATATACTGCATATCTCGTTGCCCGTATTCATACCTTCATACGTTGTGGGGGAAGATAAACTTTTCTTTTATATATTTTTTTTATTGTTTTTTTTTTTCAATTTTTTTCACTCTTCATTTAAATGCTTTCCTCAAGGAGGTCAGTAATCATTAATAATCATTTATCAATTTAGAAAATGCAAAAAGGAAAGCAATCATAACAATCATTCCATAACAGTCTCGCTTATTATCTTATACAACACATGAGTGTTAGGAGGTTCACAATTTAATTGGTCAACTTTTTCACTTGTCTTGATATTTTTTAATATTCTTTAAAAATCGTATTTGAACATCCCTCTCCTCTATAACCATCAATGTATTATTTATTTTTTTTATTATTTATTTTTTATTATTTAATTATTCCCTTAATCACTTTTCGGAGAATTTTAGTATTTTTTGGATATGTGGCAAAACTTTTCAAAAGGAGGGAATAAAACGAAATATCATTTATATCATGAATAAATTCACTAAGCTTTTGTTCATATAACCATTTCTTGTTGTACGGGATCTGGATGTGAGGAGAACAAATTAAAAAATTCGAAATATGCTGGCGCTCTTTGGCATCACTGAATAGCGGAGTACCGAAGTAACCTCGCGGATCCTAAGTCCCCAGAGTCAGTGTCAATACTTTCAAGTAATATTGCAGCTATGAGCCCTCAATCTAATCGATTTTGTCTTTATAAAATGCTTTACCTTTCATTGTGATCCACTGCCCTTATGAGTACACGTGCATTGTTCTCGTTATTCCCATCCATATGACGCTAACTGGAATTCAAGCACAGGAATTTTCATAAACATTTACTTATTATTTTGTTTAGTATTTTTAAAGCTAACAGACATTATGTTTAATTCTAAAGAGGAAGCTTGGTTAGTCAATCGGATAGAGCCATTTTTTCGAATTCTTTATCATCATTTTTTTTTTTTTTTGCTTGCAATTGCTTTTGAGAAACCCTTCTCTTTGTACAAACCGCAATAAGGTCTTGCGTTTTCGAAAAAAAAAAAAAATGCAGAATGTTTCGCAAGCACACATGCTTTTGGTATTCCAGACCAAATTGTTACGTGTCAGCGACATACTCTTTCAAGTGTTTGTCGTAGATTTCAAAATATATCTAATACGGGCAATGGATGAGACCCATTGTGAGTGGGAAAATAGTCGAATGTTCATGCGAATGGACGCGTGAGTGCAATAGCTTCAGCAAAGAACAAACCTTTAAGAATATTATTTAAAATACATGACGAAAATTTATTATCGATAAGTCCAACTGCTGTAAAGCTGTCTGTGCAAGCATTTGGATGATATTTTTCGCTTTTCCCCATAGCAACATAATTGCATTTTTGCGATTTTTAGTCAACAATTTATCACACGTTCCTCTTTTTTTTTATAACCCAATCTTGAAAAAATTATCTTAACAACGTTCAAGTATCTCTAAGATACCTGAGACATAATTTTACGTTATTATTACTGGAAAAATTTTTATCATCAAAAATTAATCATTGAACCTTTTTGCAAATAAGAGTTTATGTTGCATAAGAATATATATATATATATATATATAATATATATACTATGGGATCGGAAAATTATACTTACCTCTCCTAAATTCCGTGACGGTGATTCCTATAGCAAATTAGTATTATGGACCAGAGTTTACCATCAAATATTGGATATTAGATTTTTTTACCATATCACGGCTCAGTTTTCCTAGCAACGGTTATATATGGGAGGGGATTAAAAAAACAGTTCTATCCGATCAAAACTTTCCCTTGAAATTCGGACTCTGAAATACTGTTACTTAGCGATTTTTCCCGAGAAATTTTGATAAATTGAATGTTTTTGTTTGTGGAACGATTTTTCAAAATAAAGTTTTATATGTGGAGGGTTCGAAAAAGTGGTCCCGTCCGGATTATATTTAACAGGGTTAAATACCAGAATCCACGTACAGACATTAAAGAGATAAAGGAACGGATGGACGGACAAGCTTAGAATCATCTTCTCAATCGATGGGCCTAATAAAAGGTAAATATACCCTTAAGCCCTTCTGGGTATTACAAGTTTCTGCACAAACTTATTACAAGTGGTGTAGCGTGTAACAATTGAGCTAATTTTTCACAAAGTACAGAAAATGAAAAGATTAAAATAATTATATAATAATAATAGTAATAATTTAGGCATATTCTATAGGCAATTCTACAGATCGATATATACACCAAACGCCCTTTTATTGTCAAACTATTGGAATGTCCACTGAGCTTCTGCCTTATAAATATCAATAAAGCATTTATACTCTCGACCAGTGTTAAATTGGGAATCCATCCGTTTGGATGGTCGTCTGTCCGTCTATCCGACTGCCTATGTGGGCAACATCTCGGGTAAGCCTCCTCGCGGTCGTAAAGATGAAGCTATTGTCTGCAAGTTTAGCGAAAATATTCGGTAAAGGGTACGCCTTCAGAGTAAGGCAAGCTGGAAACAACTCTGTGTTTTGGTCTTTTTTGCTACACACTATAAAAATGTCCACATACGTTCTACAAAAACTCGGCCACTCCTACTCACTATTATAAACAACGAATGTTTGGATTTTTTTTTGTCTTTTGTGGGTATAAAAGACTCGATCAAAGTCGAATATGATTATCTTCTTCCTTTTTGTAATATTTCTTGATGAAAACAAAATTGGAGAAAACAAAGGCTTTCGCATCTTAAAAGAATGTGGAAAGATTACATGCGATGGCCCATTGCTTGGATCAAATTCCAAATATGCATTAAAAGAACTTTCATAGTGCTGGGCAATTAAACGTTGTTATCGAAATTTTATAGAAGATAATGTTATGACATTTGACTTTACTCTCGGAAGCTGACATAACATATACACAGATATATAATTCCGATTTTTTTCGCATGCAAGGCGAAATTAAGTTTAAAATTTGTCTTAGACAATGCAGTGTAGTCGTGTAGGGTTTTACCTGCTCATGATTTGTTATGTTGTTTCTAGCTCATATACTCTGATATTTAGGATAACAACGTCGTCTTGTGAGTCAAGGTCTTATTAATATTTGCAACATTGATTAATTAATGTGAAATATTTAAAGCTATTTAAAAGTAGTTCTGAGTACGAGCTTAAAAACAGTATTGGGTCTACTAATTTTCATTCCAGACATACATCTGTGTTGTATTCATGCGTTTTCTAGGATCATTTGTAAGCTGTCAATAAGGTAGTGCAAGATTGACCGTAAAGATACTCAAGTCGATGTTGTTGTAATAAACAACACAGTAGAATAGGAATGATTCCGCTTGAACACAACTGCTTCGATTTCGAACGAGAACAGGCCCGACTGGCAACGTCATTGTTCGGAACAGATAGGAGAGTAAATGGATTACTACCTCCCTCTTTTTTTTTTATTGCTGCCAAAAGAATCAAATGCGAGTTGAGTGAATCATAAATCCGTAACAAAAACTGAATACCGTAGATAGAAATGTAGATAATGATGTTTTATACGTGTGATTAAGTGATTCATTCTTCAAATATTAAAAAAGTTAAACCGAAAGTAAATTAATGAAATTGTCTTTAGTTAACTCAAAGTATCGAAGCTACGAAGAACGAAAGGAAAGTTTATGCAAGTTTACGTAAATAAAGAACGAATTAATAAAATCGTAGTAAAATAAGGAAATGAATAAAAACAGGAATTTTATTACGGTTTATGAAAATAATTAATATAGACATTCTCTCGAAGACATATTGGAAGCCGCTAAGGTCAGCTCCGAAATAAAGATGGAAATTTTTTTCCTTACTTATACAAATAAGATCAATTTATTTATCTCTATTTGCATTATGTGCATAAGTGTAAATACGTCATCGTAGAGATAGATATGTTGTAAGAAACTGCATGGAACATAAGAGAACAAAAAAATTTTGCAGATAGCATTTTATCGGTTCATATTGTAACAATACGTTCATATATGCTGTCGTTCCCGGCTGCTGCTTCAATTGTACATAGTCAGCTAAGCAATGTCAACATGGCACTTTAAAATCGTGATTGTAATCGTTTTGTTCAACTTCTTTCTATCATTATAATCACCTCATTATATATACTTGCACGAACAATCGATACTGCTTGTAAGCTTCTTTTGTAGCTATGCTTACTTAACTACATCTTGATAAGAGCAACAATATATATATCTTTATTTGTATGTGTGTATATACGCAGGTGTATGAACTTATATGTTATAGAAAATTGTTAACGGATATTGTTGATAAAATTTGCTTTTATTTTGTAATCGCCGTCTTTCCACAATCATGGAGACTATTAGTTGAATCTAAATATCCTTGTACTGAATTACAGAGGAATGTAGACTTTGTGCTTAAAATTTCAAGACAACATTTTATTTCTCATTGAATTATTTTCCAGCTTCATTGGTGACGAAGCGAATATGTTTAAAATCAGCAAACAATCAATAAATTCCTGTTTTCAACGGGATAATTGCATAAAGGAATTTTTTTACCAGCATTCTTTTGAAAATAGCAAAAGTAGTAGCACTAATCCTAACGGAATTCGTAGATGGATGATCGAATGAGGCAATGGTCACTATGAGAGACTACGTGCGAGTCCCTGGCATTATTGACCGATATGACATTTCGTTCGGCATCAAGAGAGGTTGTATAAATCAAGAGGAGATCATGAGATGCATGTCTCAACAAAAGAATACATACAGTATGTGTTGAAATCCCCTTTGATGACCTTTGTTTCCTTAGATTAGAGATGATTCCATGGCTCGACTTAAAGTTAATGCTCCCATAAAATTAAATTGTTTAATAAATATGATAATTAATGTACTCCATGCGGAATATTTTAATGATAATAATATGCACGATCTCTTCTTTTGTTTTTGTTAAATGTACTCATAAAGTTAACTAAACAAAGCACAACATACAACAAAATTCATTATTATGTAATTTTAATTATCATATAATAACCAGAGTGTTAATTAGTCAAAATTTAGTGTAGTTAAAATCGATTGGTATATATTAGCAGGCGAGCTAATATCGGTTAATGATTTGCATTCATATTATGTTAAAATATAATTTTATTAATAATTATCCTACGCAAACGATAATCATGTTGAACCTGACAACAGCATTCGTTTGTATTATCTGTTTTTTATTATTCATGCTTGTGCTACGGTGAATAATGCGTGTAGTAAGTGCTGTTCGCAATCGGTCTCTTAAACGAATTAAAATGTAAATTTTTTCACAGATTAGAAAACAAAAGACATAAAAAAACATAATGTTTTTCTAATTTGCTCGTGTAAAGCTAAAAAGGCCATAAATACCCCTAGCGATGAAACATTTATATGTTTCATATGTTATATGTTCGTCATTTTACGGTTTCTCTTCTTGTTACCCCGCTTGGATATACAATATCACGAGACCTACTTTCGCTTAACTATTTTTGCAGCAACTGAGATAGCATCCAAACTTTTCGTACAAATAGAATGAATCTATTTTTAAATCAATCGATAAAATGATTCTATTGATGAAAAACTTATTTTGTTTACCTAAATGATTATGCTGACGCGAGCACGAAACTTTCTAAAGCATACTTTTGTGCGTAGTTATATTTGAAGTAGTTTCACTATTATCTTTGAGTGCGTGATGATATGTTGTGAAATTTTTAATACTCATACGTTACGATGGATTTTTTTAGTATAGAAAGAAATCATAATATACATGCATACGTTATTGTATACGAACCTATATAACCATTTTAATTATTCCCTCTTTTATTTCACCCATTCTTCTACATCCAAAGAATATGTGCGAATCTCTCTCTCTCTCTCTCTCTCTCTCTCTAAAGCTTTTTGATATTATACGTAAATTACAACTAAGACCTAAAAATTATTTATTATGAACGCTATCGCATGTAACTATAAAATATTACAAAGTATGAATACTTAAGGTAAGCCAATATGCTAATGTAATATTGGAGGCATATATCGTTTGCTACAAAGCCCTCCCCCGGTAAAAGATCTTAATGATATTACTTAATATTGACTTACTTAATAATAATGATTTACTTAATAAGCCGAATTTTTTTGGTGTATAAAATTGAAAAGAAAATAAAAGTTTGGATTAATTAAACAAATTAGGAAATTATAATTGGCCGTTAAGAAATCTTCTGCACTTGTCTCAATATTATTAAAAAAAAAAAAAAAAAAAATCGAAAAAATTGAAATTTCGACACACTATAACATTAAGTGAGAGTAATCGGTATTTTCTATATCGTCTAGGTCTAGGTCATCTATTAGGTCTAGCTTACGTATAGAAACAAAGAGTTTTCTACTGATAGAAAAGTCGTTCGATGAAACTAACATTCTCGGTTTGCTCTAAATATTCATTAAATTCATCATTTGACTTAAAATCCCATGTTTGGCAGCAACTAATATCACCTCCTCTAATCTTTCATAATCATTACCCTGTTCATCGAGCAGCTTTTGACTAGCTTCCATCGAATTTGGAAACTGAGGATCCAAATTCGTATGGCTTGTATAAAAATATCTCATTCAACCGCCACTTTACGGGTTAACCTTGAAAATTTTTGTTTTTATGAAATTCTTTGCTGTTGTCTGGACATTCTGACAGTACTGATTCGGCATCACTATCATCTACTAGTTATTATTTTGTATATTACGTAATAAATCCCAATTCTCTCTGTACACTTCTAAGCACTCTCCCCCTTTTCCTTCTATTTTCGACTATTTTTCAGTTATGCCCATCGCACATACCTGCCAATTATTCTGTCCGTCCTTATTTTTTGTCATTGAAATTGCCAACTCTGCATTCTACAGGGCAGCAGGGCTCTTTTACACATCTCAGTCAATTTTCGGTTATTGTTTTGATGGATAACAGAAAAAGAAGAAGAATGTTAAAATTCTTAACCTTAAAGTGATCTTCTTAATATTTATTAGCCCAAATGGGCTTTGTCGCTTGTCTGGTACGATGTGTATACTCATATACCAGATATAATACATATGATATATACGCGGTGCTCATATCTTGCATACGAAACAATAAATATAAATTTAAAAAAAAAAAAATCCTAAAGTGATCGATGTGGTCAAGTATTTCACTGAATATACGTTTTACGTGGAAAAAAGCTTTTACGTCGATGATGGATTCCTTCAAGTTGCGATAATTATGCTTAATCGCAATTATTGTAGAATGGTGTGCAACTTTTGCGAGGCTTATTTGTAAGCGTACTTGTACAATTACCATCCATTGGTGGTTTGAAGCTTACCAAAAATTTGCACTAGAAAACTTTGTAACCCGATCATATTATTGCAATAACTCTGACTTCGTTTTTAATACATATTGATTCGAATTACTTATCAAAAATAACATATGTGCAAGTAAATGTGCTGCTTTATATCCCTCTTACCCGGAATGGGCATGAAATTAACTTTTCATCTAAAATTATATAAATTTGAAGTATGTTGATTTTCAAGGGTTTTACCCAATGTAAGGCATACAATGTTATCAAATGTAACAATGTTTATCTGCTCCATCATATAAACGCAATTAGATTGAACTTTCAGTGTTCATTGAACACGTCGATCAAACGCAGGTATCCATAACAACCATTCGTTTACTTATAAAGTGAAATTTTTAATTGTGCCCTTACGCATACGTGCGAGCAATACCTGTACTGCAAATATATTACGAAATTTATTATTAGAGTTTAAAATTCAATTATGTCAAAAAGCAAATTCACTAATTGTAAGTAAGGTATACATGTGTGTGTCTCTGTGTGTGTGTGCGTTTGTGTTGCTAGGTTTCGGCACTTGCTTATATGTGCATATTAATATATAGCAACATTTAACCCGATATGCGAAATTAGGTAAAAATGTATATAAAGCTATTTAGGGAAATTCAGTGCAAAGCATATTTACATGAGCACATGTGAGCACGTAAGAGCATGTTTTGGTGATAAACAGCGATAAGAGATAAATTTCTATTGAAAAGCAAACCTAAAATTATGTATGTATGAGTAAAAACAAACAGATATTTGTAAAGGTATCAATTCCTTTTGTCTGATGTTTATAATTTAAATGAACGTCGAACGTTAGTCAAACTAAAAATGATAGTGCAATGAAAAAGCCAAATAGCATAACTCCACATAATTAAAATTGCATATTTTTTCTAATACCATTTAAAAATAAATGAACTTGATAGTTGCCTTAATAAAGATGTCTTTTAAAGAGTTTCGAAAACACAATAGTACAGTAGTATATAGTAATAGAACTTTCTATGGGGAGTGGCCGAGAAATATACCGCATTTCTCTCTTTGAACTAAATATTTCATTAAAATATCTTAAAACTCGTGATCCACAGTTTGAACACAAGAAAACAAGACAGACAGATAGACGGACGAGCGGGCGGGCGGACGGACAGACAGCTGAATAGGCAAGCTTAGATCGATATCAAAAGTGGTTCTCAATCGGTCGGTATATCTGGGTGTTGCATACATTCGCACAAACTTAATATACGCTCGTACCACGAGTAATGTAGGTTGGAAAAAGCAAAGGCAAGCCTAAGCTGTTATGCCTCTTATTGGCAAATGCGTTATGAAAAATTTTTCATTTAGTTGTGAAATTATGGCCAAAACTCCAACTTTCAATTAAATTTATTAATAGGAAGGAGTGCGGGACGCTTGTTCAAATTATTATTTTATATTAGTTAATAATTTTACATTGTATATAATTGAATATATATACATAATCAGACAGGGCTTCTCGACAATGCAGCAGTATTTGCAATGTTCGGTTTGTGTTAGTTGTGCTCACTAAGGTTTATAAGTTTATCGCCGAAAGATATATCCGCGATTTGGAATTTTATCGAGTAAAGGCAATCTACAAATTATTTGCGAGGCAATTTTACATATAATAAAAGTGCTTGTTGATGTGATTTCTACACTGTTAGCTCCATTTATACTCTACACCATTTGTATGTCGCCGTCTATTAAGTTTGCTACGACGCAATTAACAACAGACAGATGGACCCACTTTCCATTATACCGTGCAACTTGGATTTTTTTTCTGAATCGAATTTTGTTTGTCTGCCCATCTATTCGTTTTATGTCAGAATGTATTTTAAGGGCAATCTAAAGCATTTTTTTAAAGACATTCGAACGAAACGTGGCGCACCAACGTGAAAACGAAAATTGATCGGATCAAACCACAGTCCATTTAATGCTTTATTTTGAAAAAATCGTTATATGAAAAATATTTAAAGTTGTTAATATTTCTCAACAAGAATAAAATAATATAACAAAAAAAAAAAAAAAAAAAAAAAAAAAACAATTTTTTTTGACATGTAAATCTGACATGATATCTAAAAGATTTGGATCGAATGAGGAAATTTTTCTAATTTCGCTCCCTATAAAAAAGTTCCTACGAAAAATCGCTCTCTATATGTAGCAAGAATATATAATTTTTAATATTATATGATGGCCCAATTGGTTTATGATGGTAATATGAGTTAAAACTTAGTTGCATCAAACTAAGACGGCGTAGATCCATTTTTGCAAAGTCTCCTTATGTAAGGATTGTCATGAAAAGTAAGCCAAAGGTTGCAATCTCTAGTTGAATATAAGTAATTTTCTCATATTGTTGTTAGTGTTTAAAAGTCCATTTATATGAATGTGTGAGATTTATTAAAGAAGTCGTGCCATGGTGCCATTATCTTAATTATCATGAAATCTTAATGCCGCCTCAAGGATTGCGTAAATATTAATATTTTTTGAACGAATTCTAAATGTTTTCAACTCAACTGTTTTACGTAAAGTTTAGTTAATCTTTTGATTCCCTAAAGTTGAATAGAAATATTGCTCTTGGACTTTTCATATTAAGCCAAACAAATCCTGATGGCTGGAAAATAGTTATCGAAAAAACAATTATATACGAGAATCTTTTCCTTTCATCTCGTCTTTCAAGTAAAAGTTTTCTTTTTAGAGCTCCATATGAAAAGGTTAATGTATTCAGGGATTTTTTGTTTATTGGATTTGCACGTTCGAATGTGTACATCTTCCCCGCAAGGCTTTTTTTTCGCAATTTTTATATGCCATGTATGAAATGAAGGTATGATCAATTGATTACAACGTATGCAATAAATAGTAAAAAAAAAAAAAAATCAACGAAATGATCGAATAGTACTCTAGCTATGGTATCCATTGTTCGATTTATTGTTCGGCTACTTATTAAAAGGACAACAGTTGCGATTGAAAAGTTGGAATAAATTGTACGTACTTTACGTTGACTTACAGGTATAAAACTTAAGATAAGGAGTCAGAAAAGTTTTTTGAAAAACGATTTATTTTCATATGTGACGAATCTATACTATGAAGCGGGCCTAAACGGATACAGAGATCGATCGGCTAATAGACTTCTGTAAGCATTTTATTTGTCTCTTCGTCTTGCTTTATGCCTATGCAGGTAGATTTATTTGCAAGAAAACAACTGACAATATTTTTATGAGCACCTTTTTAGACTCCTTACGCCATTTGATGCCAAACCTTGTGAACGATGTGATCAGGTGAATTTTCGCTAATATTCAAGTGGATATTTTCTGACCAGAGGCTGAAGATTCCGAATTAAAATTCAATCATTTTTTTTGGTACATAAAGTCTCTTATTGTTGAAATGTAATGCAGTTTTTCATCATATCGGTTGTTATCGGTGTTGTATTAAAAAATAATCGAACCAATATTTCAGCGGAAATTGCTCACAATTGTGACAACTACATATATAACAACTTAACATCAATGTAGATTGGAAAATAAATACCTCAAGCAATGTCGTCGATTTATTTTGTACTCAGAAGAAAATAAGTAAACGTTTTAAAATCGAGCTCGCCTGACCCTTCAACACCCAACACCACTTCACCCAGTATATATATATATATATCATGTTCATGATAGTACATAAACATTATATTTTCATTTCATATAAAAACGTAATTTTCATGTAGCCTTTCATAGGGGAGGACGGCAGAAACGTCAGTTGAAAGGATCCAAATTTCGCCTAAGTTAAGTGTGGAACAGTTTATTATTTCGTCATAAAAAACCACAAGTTAGACTTAGTCGCCATGGAAGCACTTAGTTTTCATGAGAATCCCCATATATACAATGGGTTCTAGAGAGCGGAGATGTATGCGATCTGGCATAACTTTTGTATCCAATTGTTATTACGGACAAACGTTAGTCATAATAAAAAAAAATCAAAAATTGAAAATTTTTGGTATTTAAGAGTTTAGGTTTGATTCCTTAAGTTAGACCTAACTGATCTCAATCTGATAGAGTTAAGTTTTACATCAAATTATTCTTATGACCTAATATTAGTCATAAAATATTATTTCTTTTTGACATGCAAGAGTTTATTTCTGCTGGGAACCCATATATGGGTGCCGATCTTTATATGGGCTATGTCGCGTTACTATTATAGACCAATTTTGACCTAAAAACAATCAATACCGTGTAAAGATTTATTTGCCCTAGGAATGGGTATATGGATGGGGGAGGAGGGAAATTGCTCCATCCAATCTAAATTTTTAACATCAGTTTAAATTTCCGAAATGCTATCACTTAGCGATTTTTGCCCAGAAATTTTGGATATCCCATTATTGTGGTCATTCCGAAAACGATTCTGAATCGATCGATATAACAAAAGATGGATGCATCTTGAGTCATTCTTCATCTTCAGGAACTTAAGGAATTGACTGCGTCGGTGCGTCTGCGTCGAAAGAAGATCAATTTAATACTTCTCAAGTGCGCCTTAAACCCATCCATCGGTCGAAATTTCCGAATAAATAGACGACGTTGAATAAAGGAAAAGACTTAACCGTCTTATTGACGGTGTTGCAGTATCAGAGCACTGCACTAGTTGGAGACCTATGTCGCTTCACTCTAGCACTTACCCATTGAGATATAGTCACACTATGTGTGGTTGAGATTAACATCTTCTTACGCTTACTAAAAATTTAGTTTTTTTTTTTTCTTCTGTGCAAAACTATATTTGAATGAAGACCGATTCAAAACTGGTTACCTAACAATACTATTTCGATTGAGGTTTTAAGACATGACGTATGACCTCAAAATGGTGATGTTGTCAAGGCCGTCGCTCGTGCTTAGTTTACTTACGGCAGCAATGACGATATATCCAATATATATACGGTTAAGTAATAATCATCAAGTCCGTGCCCGCCGACCTCTTCGGCACCACATGTCAATTTAATAGAGTGCAAAGTTTAGTAGCGAGCAGTTGAAAAGTTTTAATTATCTCTAACTGAATGAAAGAAAAAAAAAAATAAAAAGAAAAAAAAAGCAAAAGCAAAAGCAAACTAAAAGATATGACGAAAACTGAATATGAGGGAATAAAAGCGGAAAAGAGAAAAATTCGTAGAAAAATTGAAATTTTTTTTTCCTTCAATCAATCTTTCATTCAGTCTTTGCCGACCTTAAATGCTATTGCGCTACGAAATATGATGACTTAAGAGCATCACGCTTATATTTAATCGATATAATAGAAATTATGGCCTTTTTCTAATGTAATGCAATATTTTATTGTTTAGTTAGTTATAGTTTAATGAATTTTTACCCTTAAAGTAATTAAGTGGAATGTTAAAGTGAACGTGAGCAGAAATAAATTTCTTCACAATACTTATACTTATTGTCTTCAAATGGCAAAGTTATGATTTTAATGCAACAATTTTTATGAATTGCGAGCAGAAATTATTGTTATTTCTTATTTAATTTGAATAATTTCCTTTTTTACTGCTTTTAAAGCGTAGAAAAAGTTGAAATTAACGCATCGTTGCGTTCCTATTCAAATGATTATAATTTTATTTTCTTTAACTATGTAACCTGGTAGAATAGCGGAGTCGAGATAACGACAATAATAACAAAGCGAACAAGGGCTCGATTAGTCGAGTCGCATCAAGCCGAATCGCTAAGTACCCCTCAGTTATATTCCCCTTTTTATGAAATATTGCTTCAATCGTGTAAAGAAGTGTTTAAATTTTTTTAATTATAAAATTATTTGATTTGAAAAAAAGCATTTCTGCAATCCATTGTCTTCGAAGTTTTTTTCGGTTCTCCAGGTCCAGGTTCTCTGTCATTGACATCAAAACATTGAACGGGAAACCAACAATTGGGTTATGATGGAGCAGCATCACCATAAGGTTCTGAAAGTGTTTGATGGGCTTCGAATGGGCAGCGGATTTCTTCAAATCAAACAACAAAACTGCAATTTTGAGCACTCCATGCTTAGTATCCATATACACCGAATAACTTAATGTTCGCAAAGTGGAAAAGTGTTATTTTATGTAGCGGAAGCCCAAAACAATCGATTTTAAGCAGCTTTTCTAACCGTTTTCACCAGTAGAGATGCGGCTGATCAAAATACGTGCAAGCACTTGTTAGGACGAGGAATTTGCAAGCAATGTTGCCTACAACAACGGACAAGTTATAGCTGATATAACTCGAAGGCTTGTTACGGTCATCTGACGGTTCATTTACGACGGGGTGAGGTACTCATGAGTTTAATTGAAAACAGAAAATTTGTTACTTCAAAATTTGTCGAAATCGCGAGTAACGCAGTCAGTTCAATGCTTCTCTCATGTTTAATTGACTCTAGAGGAGCATTTTGGCAATCACCGTCCATCACCGTTTTATCGAAATGTTTTTCCTAAAGCATCCTTTTCAGGTTCCTAAGCAGGCAATGGTGGCTTGAGGCCAAAGCTGACAGATACGTTGGATGACTCGATGAGCAATTCGAACTTAAATTTATGCAGTTTTGCCATTGTTGCCATCTCTCTCAGTAATCTCTCTCTCTCTCTCTCTCTCTCTCTCTCTCTCTCTCTCTCTCTCTCTCAGAGATCCATTTAGGTGGAAACCGTTACGTGCATACATTTTCGATTCGATTAATGCGCTCCCTGCCTTTTGACATCTTTAGAGTATCGACTGCCTCCTTCAACTTTACATTTCAATTATCGAGAAGAAGAGAGCTCTTGGGCCTTCACTGCAAACGCATCGTTTCAATCAAAACGCATTAGGTTCGGAATTTTTCATTGTTTCGAAAATAACAAAACTAGTATCGCTATCCTAATCTTAATGTGATTCGTAGCGCGATATGAAATTTTGACAGGCTTTGCTTGAATGCGGACACTTTCTAACACTGATGTGGATTGTATGCCTAAGTCGGACTAAGATATTGATCGTTGTGTTATGTTGACTCTACAAACATTCATATTTTTTTTTTTATGTTGTTGTTGCATCTCTTACGAAGTTACATTTGACTGGATCATCCCTACTTCCTTGCAGCATGTATTTGCGATAGTTTCGCTGTTTATGTTACGAGACGCGAATGGTTAGATAGACGGGGTTAAATAAATTGATGAGCTCTCCTCAAAGCTAGCATTCACGGTAAATGAATCCGTATGCCTGCGAGTTACAAATAAATTAACATAATTTGTTTACCATTATGTTAGTGAGTGGCGTGTATAAAAGTGCGAGAAATACTTGTATGCAAAAGTTGAGGACTGACATTATCGCAACATCTTAACAAAGCAGACATAGTGCGTGAGTGCACTTGTAATCTATAATTAACTATTATTTATTGCTCATATCTGGCGGCGGAGCTAGAGAGTTATAGGCGAACTTATTTCAATTTTATTTAATTTTTTTTTTTTTTTTTTTAGTTTTTTTATTTTGCAAAGAAATGTCGAAGAGAGAAGTAAAATTTTTATACCTGCACTTAAGAGCGCTGACATTTTAATGCGTTCTTCTTCTTCTTTTGAAAGTTTGTTGAAGTGCATGCACACATACACACAGTTTAAAAATAAAATACTTGTTATATACTTCTTGGAAGAGTAGAAAATTATTATTATATTACTACTCGTCGACTTTGTTTAAACGTTTAGTTTGTAATACATCTTGTTTGCAAAATGCGAAATGCGAAATGCGAAAAGGACCATAGGGATGTTTATAGAATTCTTACCTTGCCTTTGGAAAAATAAAAGGTTCGGTGGAGTACGTAAAACGTTTATTTTCCCTAAAGGGAGTAATTAAAGTTGAAATTTATGGTTAACTTAATATTGAGAGAAAAAAAAAAAGACAAAAAAAAAAACGCAATTGTTTATTTATGCATGTATTGGTAACCTTACGTACATTGCATACGATTCAATTGGAAATGTTGTTTTTATACGCTTTCGTAGTTCGTAGTGTATGTGTAATATTTTGCTTTTCAAGTTTCATTATAACCGTTCTACGAAAACAGTTTATGGCAAAATAGTCGTCGCGCATTGATTGCATTGAATGCCTTTATGAATGCAAGATATCGACAGCGATGTATATAAAAAAAAAAAAATGAATTTAAAACGAAATGATTGCAATTATTTTGTTCTTAACTGTGTCGATTTACATATACATTTACACAAATGTTATATATATATAAATATAAATATATATATGATTTTATAGATATTTCTCATCTCTGCGCTTGTGTGTTTGTTTGTTTGTTTGCATGCTAATGGGCTATTTTACATTTTTATAAATTGAATCTGTTGTTTGTGAATGAATCATTCATTTACATCCATAGCTTTCAATCATTCAAACATCGCCGACAATGCCAAACAGAAAAATAACATGCCATTCCAGTAGCACATTATAGTGCCACAGCTTTCATTGTTAATGCATCACTTAAAATACAGGAGGAAGACGAACGAGACGAATGAACAGAAAATGAAATCCTTTCAAAATGCCTAGATGTTGTACAAGGACTCGGTATACGCGATACAACAAAAAATAAATGAAATCATTATTATAAACAAAAGAATGTTCTGTTTGACTGCAGAAAGAGAGCGAGAGATAAAGACGAAAAAAACAAAAACAAAAAGAAAAACAAAAACAAAAATTATATGAAAAGAATCATCAGATAAATATTAGAGTTATATCATTTTTCTTATCTTGAAATGCTTTCTGCCAACAAACAATTGAATTCTTTTCACTCATTTCTGCCTTCATTAGTTATTCATACTAAAGCTGTTTCTTTTAAAGTCAACTTCACGTTTTTATTTCTTCTTTTTTTTTTCTTTTTTTTTTTTTTTTCCTTTTCTTCTTAGACAGAAACTGAGGAAAAGTTCTAAGGCACCTATTAAACGACACGTACACTGTCATAATTAATATTAGATTGACTTAATTATGAAAGTTATTCATGCACTAATCATGTAAACTACAATAATGCTTGAAGAAAAGTGTCGATGAAATTACGCTAATGGTTAACAGAAGGTTCAGAATACTTTCAAGACCGACAATACCGACAATAAATTTTCAGTAAAGTTGGGAACATTACTTACGAATCCTACGGTATTGAAGCGTTTTCCCACATCAAGTTATTTTTGAAAGTCTTCGAGATCGAAATCGAGATCGAGATCTAGATCGAGATCTTCAATAATCGGCCGGTAATAGTGTAAAATTCCCATAAGCGTTTTCCCACATCAAGTTATTATTTAAATATTAAAAGTCTTCGAGATCGAGATCGAGATCGAGATCTAGATCGAGATCTTCAATAATCGGCCGGTAATAGCGTAAAATTCCCATAATATGATAAAAAAGAAAAAAAAACGACAATTTTCATGATAATCTTAAGATGATGATTAGTCTTTCAGTTAGAGCGACACGTCCCTATTGAATATCTTTGTAAAAACTGCTCTCAATATGTTAAAGTTATCCTTAATGTTATCCTTAAAAATGAAAGTATTTTGATAGAAAATGTTATACGTAAGAGGTTAAAGTTAAACCACTGATCCGTTACGAAACTAAATGGAAAAATGACCGAAAAACTATCAACTTATTGTGGGAAATCCTAGCCTATGGAAGTATATGTTGTGATATTTATTATATATATATATATATATATATATATATATATATATATATAGAGTTAGTATCTTAATTAACAAAAGGTGTAAAGATAATTTGGAATTTTCATAGCAACGGCATTAACCAGCTCAATGAATCCAGTTCTGTAAAGGCTCTAACATAGCTCTGTTAAATAATTAGCATCATAGTAGGGTTGGACTTGAGAGCATTATCGAGCCAAATTAGAAAACTTTAAATACGAAAATACTTTTTAAGCAAGTCAAACCAATTCAAATACGACTTTTCGGAACTATTCGGGAAAATATTTCTGATATTTGGCATCGTAACATGAAGCACAAAACTTTACATAGCAACAAAATACCGTCAAATCGTGTGTACCATTGATTGGCAATATCAGGCTATCGATGACTGGAGTCCGTTTACGAACGATTTGAGACTATGATTAATTTTCTTTTTTGTTTTTCTTTTTTTCTGTAAGAGAAAATTTCCACAATCACAAGAATTATTGACTCGTTTCCTTTGCAATATTTCTATAAAAATTTTAAAGTCATCTCGAAGTAAGAGAGATAAAGAAAGGTAAAGAAAATCGACACATGAAATACAGGCATATACAGGCATACAAATCTATCTGTAGGGTTAGTGTGAGATTCTGAATGAATTCGGCGAAGCTCTAAAAATCTGAAAATTTCAAATGGGAAAGTAAAACTTGACACATTCCATAGACGATATGAGGAAATATTCGGGATTTGATTATAAAGACCGCCACATTGGTCAAAACACTAAACTATCGTTGCAACTTTTAAAAGTAAGCTTCGGTATGAATCAAACATTTCCAGTTAAGTTGTGCATGTAAAAATTTCCAGTATAAACCTCATCGGCGACACAACACCTCTAACTGCTTAAAGCTTAAAACTAAATAAAAATCCTAAACTATTATTATTCTCATTACTTTGCAATTGAAAACCAATGTCGACAACATATCCTAGCAAGAAGAAAATTTCGATTGTCTTATTAAGAGGCCTGCAGGTGCATAAAAAATGGAGTCCTTCTTATTTTACTTAACATATACGATGGAATAAATATCTAAGCTTCGTTTTAAGTCGAACAAATTCTTTTGATTTGAGTCTTGCAGCAATATATTTATAGGAATATTTATCGAAGGCCTTCTGGCCGATGTGCTGATAAATGATTAATCGGAGATATTAAATCGACTTAATCTTATCAATATGTTCGTGTGACAAACATATTATTGGAAGTGTGAATACAGTGTGAAGACGATTTAAGAAAGTGAGAATTTACTAAAATTTTAAAAATCATATCTGATTGTCACGCCCATTTCTTATATGAAATTAACTTGTTTAAGATTCTTGCAAACGTAAACGAGGCAACTAAAAAATTCAAATATATGTTAATAGAGGCTTGCATGTATTTTGATCAGCTATACTTCTATTGACGAAAACTATAAAGTAATGCGATGTATTAATGTAGACAACGGTTAAATTCGATTATGTTGACCTTCCTATACACAAAATAGCAAATTTCCTATTATTTTATTATTATATTATCGAATTTTTTAGTCTATACAGACGCTAATCACGGAACATTCCATATCGCATTTTCGAAATCCATTACATTTGTTGTTTGATTTGAAGAAATCCGCAGCCGAATTCCATCAAACACTTGTAGAAATGTGTGTGTAGGGTGATGCTGCTTCATTGTATTTCAATTTCTTTCTTTGGCACTCGGTATCGAAATGCTAAAGAAATGCGAAAATTGTTCGATGATTGCATCGCTGCCAAACCAATGTCGTTCTTTCGACACTTTCGGTATTGCCGTATTGCCGTATTGCCGTATTGCCGTATTGCCAGAAAGATGGGAAATACTTGTGGAAAATGATGGATAATATTTTTCGCAATAAATGCCTTTTTCCAGTGAATAAATGATCAGAATATATGCAAGCCTCTAATAAAAACTACTGACTGGACAAAGGGAATGCTTGCGCATTCAATTCCCCTTTTGCACAGTTTATTTGCAAAGTGGCGCAAGTCGATTTTCGACAAAAATTAACCTAACAATAATTGCAGATCAAATCTAATATGTTTCTGTTAACAGCTTATAGGTGAAAAAATTCAAATTTCTTAATATTTAGGAGACGAAAGTTTTAACTATTAACGGTATTGTAAAATACCTTTGTTTCAAAAGCGATGCTACTCCATCTCAGGTTGACATTGTGTATGCACTGAATCAAGGTTCCAGCAATTTCCAATAACGATCAAGTTCATTTGCATATTTGGAATGGAACTAAAATATCCGGAAGCAACATGTTGCTGCTTGAAGGACTGACAGAATGTCACAACTCAAAAGCACATTATAGTTTATAGTGATATGTGATTGGCACTGGCCTTAACGTCGACGTCAACTGTTCAGTTCAATGATAATGAAAGAGATATCATGGATCGCAAATCTTTATTGCCAGCACATGCATTCCTACCAAGCTTCGTAGGTAACTTTGGAGTGGCAGAAGTAGCAATAAGCAAAACATGAAATGAAATCCGAACTGGTGTTAAAAGGAAAAACGATTGGGGAGAGAGAAACTATGAATAGGTTAAGTGATTGCTGGATCGGATGGGCAAAATATTATTTAATATATACAAAATTCAATGGAATTTTGTTTTTAACTAAAAAAGAGATGGACTTGGGTCACTTTCAAAATAAACAGCTTAAATATCAGTATGTGTTGTGAGGACCCAAAGTCGTACCCTCGTTTTGGCCTCACGGACTCTCCGTCTCTGGGGAGGGGGGAATGCTAAAATAAGAATAGCTTAAGATAGAATTAGTAATAGCTTAGGAATAGATTAGTAATAGAATAAGTAATAGCTTAGGAATAGGTTAGGAATAGAATAAGAAATAGTTTAGGAATAGATTAGGGATAGCATAAGATAGAATAAGTATAGGTTACGAGTAGGTTAGAGAAAGTTAGTTTAGGCAGTCAACGCTGGGCTCTCGACCCGGCAAGAGGTCGTAGTGAGGCTTTCGAGCCAGAGAGTTTAAGTTAGGCTCTCGAGCCAGGCAGTCGAGCCAGTTTCGTGAGCATCGGAAAATGAATATTGCGATTAAATAAAAGTGTTTGCTATATGTAATGAATTAAGTAAAGAACGATCAAGTCTCTGCGAATATAAATTTTCTTGTGTTTTTCCTTCCCTGGGCCGCTGAGCTGCCCCAGCCAAAGGAAAGGGACGCAACGTCCTCACAGTGTATAGGGTTGTCGTATATTCGCAAATTCATTTTGTTATTTTAGCGTCAACTTGTATGCAGTTTTGTTTAATTTCTCTTCTTTTTTTTTTTTTCAAATAATATTTACAATGAACACGATGTCCACTCATTCACTGAACTGACCAATTTATACCTTTCGGTTTATTTTGTTGCGTATATTTTAATTAATTTCAAATAATAATTGCTTTAATAAAAGCAATAATAAAATAAAAATAAAAAAACAAATGAAAAAAAAAGAAAATAAAATAAATATTTTATATTCCACACACACATATCTATATTTATACATTTCCCCAGTAAGTTTTACTTAATAGAGATGGGAAACTATAAAAACCCTAAGCGACAGTGATTCATGTTTTAATAGCTCGACTCCTTCAAAAACTGTTTAAAATGTGCCTTTGCATCGTTGAGTTAGCTTATTATCGACGGTCACTTATTCCACTTTCGAATGGTACTATGACGTAACGTTCGTTTGATGATTCATGTGGAAGATTGAATGATAGACTTTGAGAAGCTGAAATTTGAAAGGAAACTAAAACAAATGTCAAAACTTCACTTCAGAAAGACTAAATGACAACAGCGTCCACTAAAGGGGAACAATCAATATGATAAACGTTCACTAATTACCGCTTGCATCAAAAGATCTCGCTTAGATAAACTATAGTTTTATATGATTGCGATAAATGTACGTTGCATGTGACGTCTGTTAATATTACACATTTTCAAGACATCGAAAATTTTCTTCCAAAAGTTGACAAGTCCGTCTTTCCAAATTTCAAAGTAAAGATCATACGCTGAAGACTAGTTAGTGATAAACTGTGCCTATCCAAGCGGACAAATCCATCGTGACGGCAATTCGGGAACATAAAAACTGAGTAAGTGCCTCACGTTGCCTTCGTTGATATGGAGAGGGCCTTCGATAATGCGTCATAGAGGGCTGTAGAGAGAGCGCTGGAAAATAAAAATATTCCAAACTTGATTATAAACCCGATTGTCAATATACTGGATTCTAAGCTCATTACATCAGAGCTAGTAGCGATGTCATTGACCATTAGGTCAACCAGAGGTTGCCCTCCTATCTACACTGTAGTCATAGACTAGTTTCTGTCAAAATTAATTAGTGTGGGATTTAAAATACTGGGTTATGCAGATGATTTGGCAGTTTCCGAGGTGAACTGGCATAAAAAACCATTAAGTTGTAAAAACCCCAGAGCATAATCCACTAACTAAAACAAACATTGAACAACATCTGCTTATATGGCTTTACACTCGTCTATCGTACTGATGTGAAACATCTAGTGTCAAATTCGACAAAAGCCTGATATGAAATTCTCATACGAAACAATTAGCCGAAAAGGCGACCAGAGCACTTCCTGCCTGTCAATGCCCCGGGATATAAGGCTAAAAATGGTCTTACTCTACTATAATCATCCCTATGCTAACCTACACAGTATTTGTCGGGTGGCCTTCGGTAAAGCAAAGAACGACGGCGACGATACTGAGAAAAATCTAAGGTCTCGTTTGCATCGGCATGACCGAGGCGATGAGATCCTGCCCCTTGAATGTCGTAGAAGCGCTGCTAGGCATCATATCTCTCCCTATAGTCATAAAGACAGGCTTGACTGAGCGCATTCAGACTGTCGAATGTCGATAAACTAATGTTGGGAGATCTCAGAAGTCGCTTAGAAATACTGAAGAACTTTATAGACAAACCGGATCATTGATCCGGAAGCCGGATACTGTTCCATCGATACAGAGTGAGGGCAAATTTTTGAAACTAGAGTAAGAACAAAAACAATGATACACTAACGATTCCAAGTCGGAAAGTGGCAAACCTTGGGCTGATGTATGCGGCCCGACATTTGAAAAGACTACACCACTGGAACATACTTTGTGTATATTCCAAGAAAAAAATCATGCAATGTCTATATGTGCCTCCGATTGCGTAAGAAGTCAGTGTAGGAGACAGCTGATTATTATTCACATCGGCAGCCAAGCCGTCGTAAATGCCCTGAAAAGGCACAATGGTGGGCACTTAATGTGAAGATTAGGTGAGCCCGAGGTACCAAGATAGGTCCGGAACCTTGCTTTAGCATAGTAAGACGCCGTATTAAGGGACTGGTATCGCACTGGGCCGCGATAAAATTGGAAGCAAAACGCAGGACAACGGCAAGCCAAGAGATTTATAAGATCTTTCTGCATAGCACAATAGATATTGGACTTGGAGGAAGTGACTTACGTTTGGTCCGAAGGCTTCCGCTCGAGTCGCAATTGTCTCAGGTATCACCTGAAAACCATAGGATTCATGCATTTGCTACCAAGGGACGAGTGAAACGTTCCATTATATCCTCTGCAAGAGTGTGGCAATCTACAGAATCAGACGCCAAGTGTTTGGCGGACACTTCATAATCCCAGACATCGCCTGGTGCTCCGAACGAAAAAAGCTCAAGGGATTCATAAGAATGCTAAAACTGGGCGACTACAAGCATGGGCGAGTATAACAGATATTTTAATTCGCAGTAAGGATTTGCGATACAACAACAACAATAATAATAATAATAGTGCTATGCTTCTTTTATCCACCAATCCCGATATTTGCTGCAACGGTGTTCGTTACTTCGGTGAATATTACCGTAAAGAGTTTATTTCTAAAACGCTGTTAACCATTTCTCGTGACATCATGACCAGCTGACCGTTCATTGCAAGATTCAATGGAAGCCTTCTTACCATCCTGATGTAATGGTAACATTGGCCGATCGTTAATACGTTTTCGTAAGCAGCATATGTTTTCTTGCCGATAATCGAAATAAATTTCCATTCATTATGTGAGAATAATCGCGATTTAAACGTTTCGAGGCGGGGGTTTTAAAAGTTGTTGGGCTATTTCTCTAATGTTTTAAAAGCGAATAGTAAAAGAGTTAAGTCGGTTAAGTTTTGATTTAAATATTTTTCACTTTTATTGTTATTTTGTTAATAATACATTTGTTTTTGTTTGTTTTATTTTTTGTTGTTTTATTTATTTATTTCTTATTATTATTATAATTTGTTTTTTTTTTTTTTTTTTTTTTTTTTTTTTCTAAAAGACAATCGAACAGGAGCACATACATACATACATATTTAAATATTGCAATTACTTTAATTACGTTATTATTGTAGAGAAGTTTAAAACTTTTGAAATATTTTTTTTTTTTATTTTTTGTTTTGATTCTTTGATAGAGATTTATGATTATATTAGCTTACAAAATATTTACAGAGATATGCAGGTAATATGCATACATGCAGGTAACCTCAAAATAAAAAGCGTTCATAGTCGGGTTTCGCAATTTAGATGAATGGGAAAAGTTTCTTTAAGTGAAACATTTAATCGTTGGTATTGTAATAAAAAATTTCATTGACATGGATTTACAATAAAGTTGATGGGATATTTTGAGACTAAGCGATTGCGACTCTCCAGGAATCGATTTGGAATGAGATTAGATCCTAAGATCCTTTTCGATTACTTTTAGAAATAAGTAAAAAACCATAACGAGAAATTTCTAAATTCAATTTTTGATTATTATAGAAAACTATTGAGAATAGAGATGCGCTTGATTATAAGTTGATGCCAATACGGAATACGATCGGAAGTTGCAGATAATATTCCTCACTATATAGCGTAATGGTGTAAAGTAAACAGAATCGGGAAGCCTTAGATTCAAAGGCATAAATTCCGCTACGGGATTTTCTAGTCCGTTATGGCCCCTCTTAAGCTAATTTCATGCTAATGTCTGTAATAAATTTCAGGATTCGTCCAAAATTGTATGAAAAGTGTTCTCGTATGTTATTCTAATTTCTAAGTTTCCCATCCATTATAATATGAACGAGAACAGTCGTTTACAAGTCAAAATCTTATTTAACATATGAAGGTCACGTATATGTACACTATTCTCAATACATTATACACCTATTAGGTTAAGGTTGCGCATATCGAATAAGATTTAAGAACACATATTAAGTTCACGATGAGCTTTCTTTTACGATTTTATCTGCACGGCTAACGGGGATTACAAGGTCTCCTATCCTCTCTAAGGTAATCGGTGTTGCACATCGAAATATATTATGCACGCATGTAAAACGGCTCCTTTTGATACGTTAAAGTATTGAGGTTACCCGTGCGATCTTAAGGAGCTACAAAAAATATTTCTTATATTTTTTTTTTTTTTTTTTTTTTTTAATTTCATTCATAACACAACTAACTATTCTTTAGCTTTTCTTTTTTCATTATTAACATTGAGTAATTATTTTTATTAAACTACTACTACTATATAGTACAAAATATATTACAATTTCTTGTTTTTCTTTTTGTATTTCCCATATGTACTTGAAACAGTGTAGAAGTGGAAAAAACGAAACATGACACAAGAAAGAAAGAAATGATAATTGAAAATAAAAAAAATTTATATTCGATTTTAATCGAATTTTACGATACCCACCGCTTGCTTGTTCGCTTCTTTTGTCATCACGCAAAAGCCCTATGGAAACGCAAACATCTTATTCTAAATTCTTATTCTATTTGTTTGAAAAGAAACACTCAAAACAATCTACTTGCAAAGTAACATATCAAACACAACGCATTTGACGATATCCATATAATGACGTAATACGAAATTTTACAAACGTTCAGATTTTTGCAAATGGTAAGCTGATCTGATCTCTGAACGTAAATTGGCGATGCGAGAAAGGAAAAAATTCAGCATATAACTGGTTATTGCAATCGTAAGTTACGGTGAGAAACATGTTGGGCAACCTCACACAGAGCCCTCTTTAAAGCGCTTCCTGTATTTAAGGCTATGCTATAGCGAGACGAAGTGTGTTAAAAAAAAGATGACAATTCACGCGGTACGTATTTTCGTACATTCGAGTGTTGATACAATTATCCCTGACATTATCAGCCATTTTGAATTTTTAATTTATTTTTGACAGGCATAAAGGGTGGACGTATTTTGACGATGCTCGTCTTAGACACTCCGGCACATCAACAAACATTGATAAACGCATTGAAGCAGTGACGAAATCTGTTATGAAGAATCATCGAATCGCTATTAGAGAATTTGCTGAGGATGTCAATGTATCGGTTGGCTCATGCCATGCGGATTTTTTCTCACACATCATTGTTTCATCGCAATTTTTTGTGGCCAAAAACAGCACCGTAAGCATGCCTCAGCCACCAGACTTTGCCTCCTGCGACTTTTTCCTGTTATCAAAATTGAGAAGACCGATGAAGGAACGGAGATCTGCCACGATTAACGAAATAAAGCCCACATAGCTGAAGGAACTCAAGGTCATACTAAAAAGGGCATATCAGAAATGTGTCGAGGATTGAGAAAATCCGCAGGGACAAGTGCATTATATCCAGAGGGATTACTTTGAAGGAGTAAAAGTAGATATCGATAAATAAATAAATATTTTTGGAGAGAAAATAAAAAATCAACTTTTTTTTCAACACCCGTCGCATGACTTCAATTTCTCCTTCTTTTCAATTTTCTTTTTTCTGTAATAAAATGCATCCACACCTATGCGACATATGCAGGCATATTTCATACAACTTACCTAAAACATAGCATACGCTTTTATCGAAGAGTAACGGACGCTTAAACAAATAATATTAAAGATAAATTTATAAATTTCGGATTATGCATGATTGTGGTAAAAATTTTGAACCGATTTAGCCGGTTTTTGAATTTAATTTCAGTGAAGAGGAGGAGAGTGAAGCGGTATAAGTAAAAAATTAATTTGTAATTTTAAATAAAATTTTAAGTATCTAAACATAATTGAAGCCAGCCACCAAAAAAGCGTAAATAATTCAATTGGTTTCCAGCCTTTGGGGAAATAAATATCTAGTTGGGTCTTTGCACTCGTCTAGACAGCGAGAAAGGGTAAAAACCTGCAGACTTCTTTCATTATTATAGGCTTAGGTCAAAGCTTGACATTTCCACGAAAAGGCTGACACTTACACATACTGACATACGTATATATAGCTAAATCGATTTTGTTACTTATGCTAAATAGAATTTTTATTTATTTATTTATTTTTATTTTTTTTTTCATACTTTTTAAGACCTCTGATGTTTCGATGTCTTACAAGCATTTGTCGTATCTGTTAATACATCCTGGGAGTGGATACAAGAAAGAAAGAAAAAAAAAAAAAACAGAAAAACAATTTTCATATGAATTAATAAAAAATAAATTCCAGTTTTTAATTAGGAACTTATGTAATATGTACATCTTTATATTTCATTAACACATTTTTAAAGAAAATTTTTATAAACGAAATAAAAGGAAAATAATTTGAATACATTCTCCTAGCCTTTCCTAAAATCGTTTTATTTAAGATCAATAATTATTTTTATAAATTCAAAATACAACGATTTAGCGAAATAATAAACAAGAAAGAAAATAACGAAAAAAAAACAAAAACAAAACAAAAATCAAGCAAAAAGAAAAGAGAAAAATCGATTTGTGTGTAAATATAATAATAAAAACATTTAATTAAATTATTTTATATATAGATAAATCATTTTTACAAAAAAAAAAAAAAGAAAAAACAACATTAAAAAATATTTATAAATTATGAAATAAAGGCCTACTGACATCATACACAACTTTTTACTGCTTTCCATGTGTAAATACATTTATATAATAAAAAATATGAATGAATGAATCAATCAATGAATGACTCAATGAATCAATCAATCAATCGTTCAATTCTATCTATAATTGCAAAAGTAATATAAAATTTACGTTTCAATAAGAAATCTCTCCGTCCCTCAATCATTTTACTCTTTACAAAATCTTTTTGACTTTCTTATAAATGTTCTAAACACCTGTTACTAGAAAAATATGTATGTAAGCTTAGAGCTGCATTTCTGTTTTTTTTTTTTGTTCATGTTCTTGTTGCTGGTTTCCTTTTCTTTTTCTTTTCCTTTTTCATTTTTTTATTTTTATTTTTTTTTTTTTTTTGTTTTCTTTTTAATTAGGTACATTTTCTTTTTACACAAATATACAAACGTTCGTAATTTTCAAGGCGACTTGATCTTAACTTTCTTTAAATATTTACCCTTAACTTTATGTCGTTCGATTATTTTCACTATTTTGCGTATTTTGCTCCGTTTGATGCATTGCGATATTTAAGATCTTTCTATTTGGCACTCTAATAACAGTTTGCAGTTCTGGTGTATCCCTTTTTCGTAGAGTCTTAAGTTTCGTTTTCCTTACATTCGAATCATTCGCTTTATTACGATTGTAATATTCGATATCGGAGTCATGTTGATCCTCTTCGTAGGCGATATTGAATTTCGATTCATAATCAATTTCATAATTATGCCCCTCTTCTACATCATCAATTTCATCTTCTTCTTCGTCTTCTTCCTCATCTTCAACGTAATTCTCACCGTCTATTTTAAGCAACGTACTAGAAGACGAAATACGGTTACGTCTTTTGCCGGCGTTGCTTGGTATTTTATTGTAACGTATCATTTTACGGGGAGGTGGATTACTAGAGCGCTAGAGAAGTAAAAATAAATTCATTTAAGTAATAAATACATAGACGTAGAGAAGTAAAAATAAATTCATTTAAGTAATAAATACACATAGACGTAATAAAATGAGAGAAGGAGTCACAATTTTTATAACCAAAAATATTTGAATGTAAGAGAAAGCCAGGCTCTCCTCTACCCAATATTTACACGCTACCGTGCTTGTAGTACAAGGTATACTAACCTTGCGCGGACGTACCTAGCATCCAGAAGGGCTTAAGATAGATCCAGCTTTTATTAAACCGATACACGTGTTTGTCCTTCTGTCCATGTAAATTTGTGTTTAAGCCCTAAATCATTTTAATGAAATTCGGTAGACTGAAATGCTTCAGTCCAGCGTTATTGAAAACGGGTCCACTCGGTGCACCACATAACATTTTATTTTATAAAAAAAATTGCAATTCTTAAAATTGCTCGACAAAAGTTGCTGAGTTGTCGTCCTATTTGGACATCCTTTATTGATATGAAAAATTTGGGCCAGGTATGTCGAATTTTTCGATTCCGCCGTATCGGAAATATAAACTCCTATAGACAAAAACGTCCAAGATTCAATTTTTTAAGATGAGAATTTGTTCCTGATGGTATACAAATATTATCAATCACTTTCTGAATCGATTGAAGCTTGTCTGTTCGTCTGTCCATTTTGTTTTCTTGTATTCAATCGATGGTGTAGATAGCTATTAATTGCGGCGTCAGAGGAAATCTTAAAAGGTAGGCGCCATAAACACGACAAATCGCTCAGTTCGTCTTGCCGATGAATCATTTAATTTCACTTCGCTTCACTTCATTGACTACCGGTATCGTATGCGAGCATTAATCTATTTAATTTAGGAAGCAGTTTATTATGCCACATAGGAAATTTGGATGCTGACGCGTGGTTGGGCAAAGCAGAAAGAGAATATTGAGTTTAGTTTTTTGCTATCCATTGCTATTTATGTATGGCGGTTATCAAGGTAAGTTGCTTTTTGGCCAATACAATGCAAGCTTTATTGCTTATTACTCACTATAGGGAATATACACCCCTCTTCGATCCCCTCATTCATGGTGCGCTTATTATGAATTTCTAGGGTAAATATATTTCCAAATTCATCGTAAATATATCGAATTGTGAACTTTACAATTGAACGAACAGGCGTTGAAGAATGATTGTGCGTATGGCGACACATTTTCCATGCATTTAATCAAAAAGAAGAACACAAAATATTTATGTAACAAATTGAAAAACTCGCGTACAGTGTCTAAAGATCGAAATGAGAATGTAAGGTCAAGATCTAAGAAATATGTTGAAAAAGAAATGCTTTCCTGAGCAAACCCTAACCTGTTTAATGAGTAAAACACGAAAAAACTTTGTAGCCGTGAAAGGCCGATCATTTTATACTCCATACCATTTCGTCTAATTTATTTATTTTTGTCAAAAATATTAAAAATCATTCTCATATACCACCCCGTCACCCTATAGTAGATGCTCACTTTTCATAGGCATCCCGATGTGAGAGGGACGCCAAAGCCTTAACTGCGGTGATTTTGTTATCAACTGAACTTTATTATGAAAATTTATTTTTTATTTTCAATGTAAAAGCTTACCTTTCAAAAGACCCTTACATGGAAAGCGAACACGAAAAAACGGATCTATGTGATCCACATATAGCAAAACAATTTTATATGTCAAACAACGCGTCGGGACCAATTGCAACCTTAAAACTGTGCAGAAAAAAACAAAAGAACTTTTATATGGGACCGGATCCAGAACATTGCCCCATCTCTGCCTTCTATTTTTCCCATTTATTTTATATATATAAAGCGTGCTTGTCTTTCAATCGATCTTTTTTTATATATAATTCGGTTTTCAATGAAATCCGCCAATGGGACAAGTGAGTTGAGTGAATCGTCATAATTGCAAAAATAAAAGATAGGATGCGGAAATTTGTCACACACATTCGTGCATCAATTACGAATATATGGGTGAAGAATGCGCATCTTACGTTCACATACATGCACACCATGTAGAAAAAACTGAAACAACGTCGAAAAACACCGATAAATTTTTTCACATTTTTCTCCCTAGTTTTCGATTCCTTGAATATAATTTTGAAAAATTGGTACACCAACATTTCCTAGAATCGCCTGCGTATTTGAGGCAAAAATTGTTGCAATCGATTTAGCATTACGTGAACAAATCGCAATTGAATAGGTGAGTTAACATGTGAACAGCACATGTCGCGCTCATTGAGTTCTTTTTGATACTCTCTGCCACTATTGTTGACCAGATAGGAATTATACTTTTTTTTTATAAATGTGGAAATTAAAGCAACGCATTACATGTGTCGCCATGATTACGCATTTTCATCAATAAATGTAAAACTTCATTAAGTTTTCTTTGTTGGAAGGGCTTTCTGTTGATGTGAACTTTAGAGAAAAATAAAAACAATTCAATTTAATTTTTTTTTTTTTTTTGCCAAAAGATGAAGAATTCAAGCAATACGTTGGATTATTATATCATAAAATGTCATTTTTTATTAAAATCTATATCCTTTAGGTAATTAACATTTGATAATATAAAACAAATTATTTGTTACTAGTTGTCCATGCTTGTCTATGCGGATCTATTCTATCTATTCGATGTATTTATTTATTTATTTTTCTCAAAATCTCTTGTAGAGATTATCTAATAAAAATCAGGTCTATTTAATGCTAAGATAGCATCCAATTTTCTTTGTTTACACACATTGGACACATTGATAAGTAGCGGCAAGTGATTGTATTTCCATACGAATGCATATATGTATGCATTTATATAATGTATATATATATGCATATGCATAATTTTCATATGCTTTTTTTTTTTTTCATTTCTATAACGTATCTTTTTCTTTAGACAAGTGCGTTGGATGAGTTTTTATACTTCTCAAATTCTCTTTTTTTCATCCACCCCAGCCCTACGTCTCTTGACTATATTTCCATAACTTTACTGTTGATGACATCAAGTATTTCACAAATGACAAAAACGGTTCGTAGGCAATTTGTCAAATATGCAAAAATATATTCACACACGCATAGAGCCATGCAGTCACACAAAATATATATATATATATATATATATATATATATATACATATACATGCTTGAGTATAAGTTTAATCCTTCTTTTGCTCTTGCTTTTGCCATTCTTTTTAGTCAGCATATCTAATGAGTTTTTGTAGGGTCTTTAAGAGCACAGATCATATGACTTTAAATGTATTTCACATATATACGCACGCTTGCGAATCGACCAAAACGAAATGATAAGGGAAAGAAGAGAGAAAAAACGAGATGACGATTATGCTTAACATGGATGCGTTCTAAACGTTTAAACGAGCACTCATTGTTAAACACTCGCACATATGTACATGTATTTACATGTTTACACTTTTACATATGTATGTATGTATTAATATATTTGATTTCTAGACGTTGTTATTTTAACCATTTTCTTGTTGTTATGTTTACCGTTTTTTACTTTGCGTTTCCATTTGCGTATATACATATACATACGCAAATATATACATATATATATATAAATATACATGTGTATGCGTTTGTGCGTTTGTGTGCATGGGAGCCATTAAAAAAACCGACTATACGTCATTTATTTAAATGACTTTAAATACGTGTTCCTTCCCTTCATGACTTTCGAAATGGTTTGCAAGCAACAGCATATACATATATTTATATATATATATATATTTATATATATATATATACTTATAATTATATATACGTAAATACGTAATTTAAAAAATATTGAGCCTTCTCTTTACAAAACAAAACAACAAATTAACTACACAAGTACGTGATTTAAGTCGCCCGTTGTAGCTATGTATTTGAAAGTATTGCAGAAGCATTGTGCATTAAGCACAACTTCGACTAAGCCACAGGTGACTCTATTTAGCAGCTTCAAAAAAAAAAGAAGAAGTTTAATAACACGAGGACTCGAGGATTTCTCGCTATTACTTTTTTTATACAATAACTTATCAAATGTCAGGATAGTTTTAAACGGCTCTCCTGAGAGATCCCAGAAAACACAAAACAATTATGGAAACGGAATTGTTGTGTTACTGAAAACAGATATGGCCAAGCCATGAAAGAATATGATCTGAATATAAGAGATCTGAGTTAATAAAAAATTCAAATTGACCCGAAGCACTAGAACTAGATCTGAGGTTATCGGCTTTAATGAAATCTCTACCGCACTTGAGCTTTGAAGCCACGACCATTGAGCGAGTTGTTAGTCGCGATCCTTTGCCTATTCGTACACTCAGGTGTAAGTACCTATTTGATGATATTCTAAATGTGTTAGGCGGTAGGGCCTTATCATAAGCGACGATAAAGACGCGGATTCCTGTATTTAAACTAACCGTTTAGATATTTAATAATTATAACCCATCTTCAAAATATCTAAATAATTGCAACATCTCTAGTAAAGATATATAATCCTCATGATTTGTTGTTGAAAATTCACTATCGATTGAGTTCGTCAAAGGCTGTCATCTCATTTTGAGTAATACCCATGAAATATGATCAGATATAAAAAAGATTTTGATAAGATGAGTACTGTAGTCGATGAAAATCGGGTTAGAAGTGACAACACTTTTCCAACAAGAAATGAATGAACTGCTTATTATGCCAAAGGAATCAAAATTGTATTTCCAATCGATAGCAATAAACTTTTCGATTCATTTTTTCGAAAAAATTGGAAGAAAATGCCAAAGTTAGCCAAGAAAAAAATGATTTTTTAATGCGTTCTTGTACTGGCGCTATCAAAGCAACAGCCACCACCGTTTGTACATTGTGTGAATTCAAATCTTAAGTATTCTCTAATTTTCAAGCATTTTGAATTTCGTATTAGAAAATGAGCACAGATAAGTATTTCAGAGATCTGAAGAAGAATCGTTTTAGAGGCTTCGAAGACTGGTGGAAAAAAACTATTTTTAAGCTTACGAGAAAGTCATCGTATTTTAAATATTATCGACTTATGTTTATATTTACGTTGATTACCGTTACCGTTACAAACGGTGTGAAGTTGATTACTTTCACCGAACAATCGTAATTTTTAAAGGCTTAATACATTTTATACTACATACGTAGCTACTAAGCTAATGTGTGTACAAATAACAAGTCGAATGTAGTTAAAGGCATGTATGTTTGTGTGCGTAAGTGTTATGTCTGACTGTTTGGTTTAAGAATATTCGTTGTTATTGTCTTTATGATGGCTTGTAGTTTGTCGTTATTGTTGATTGTTAGCAGTATTATAAACTTGAGACTGAAGATAGTGATGAATTGGCGCCGACTTAATGTTTCTTCTCTTTCACAAATTCTCAGTTTTTCTATTTCTTGTCTTTTCCTTTTCCTTTTTTTTTTGTTTTTTATATAAAAACTTCTTGCTATCTTTCCATCAGCAATGGCTTACAAACGATTAAATGTCTTACGCTCTTATTCTCAACACCATATTTTATATATTAAATGAAATGGAAGTCATCGGTTTTGATAGTAACGTCTTCAATTTAAACAAGAAAACAAAGAAAGAAAGGATTTTATAGAAAATTCTTAAGTATAACCTCAGACGCATTTGTCAAGCAAGAGTCTATAAAATAATCTGCGAATATATGTGTAATGCTTCACCTGTAACACTGAATGGCATTTAGTTAACTTTCATATTTTCCTTGCAGTCTTGTTCCGTGTGTGCCGCCCCCCTCTCTCTCCGCATGTTTTCGATATATAACTTTTACTGACAGCAAACAAAACAAAAACTATTGCTAAAGAATTTTACTCCAGAACTATTCGCTCCGCTTCTCTAAACCTTTAGGATGGATGGGCTAATTTATTTGTGGTATGTTTGTTAGCATTTACACCATCGCCAAGACTGCGGAAGAGTTACCAGATTGGCAGTAACGTAATTACGGGATTTTAATGGTGAACGAAATTCCCAAAATGGGGATTAAATGTCAAGTGCGCGTTTACAATGGGATCAGTCAGTTGTGTTTCTAATATGTCAACTTGAACATGAATCCCATCTTTATGCGAGAACAGAGTAAACGTCATCACTTCGAGTGTCAATTAGTTCGCTATCAGGAATTTGCAATTTGGAAGCGGGATTTCACGTTGGGGCCGGTCCCTAGTAGACGTAGGTTTCCTCGAGGACGAGGCGAGGACATTGTTTAATAAATCCAGTTGCATAAGGCGAGGTTAAAAGCATATCTGCCTCTATGTCGTTCTGTTTCAATAGGCGCATCACAGGCTTACAAGTTTTGTCCGAACTTGGAGGCTTTGCATGTCCGTGTTGCTTGTAGGGCAAGCGAGGCTTCGTCAATAATGTCAAAATCGAGAAAGTAGAGCGGTTAAAATTGTAGGCAGAGTAAAACGCTTCTCAAGGTACGTGGCTGAGCAGTGTAATAGCCCCGTCGGAAGTGAAAAAGGTAGAGCGACGTGTTCGCGTCCTCCGTGTTGTATCGTCTGTGAAGGGTCGGTGCGATTTGGGGTTTAGCTTTTATTTCGATCATCGGCTGCAGTCTTCCATTTAGGAGGCCTTTCCGGGAGTTGATCTTGCTTTTGCGTCAATCTCTTCGAAGATTAGAAGAACGTGTTGTATGAATGCTTCTTGTACGTTGATCTTTGGAAACTTTGGAAACTGTGGCACTACGAGAGGCGAACGATGATTTTGACATTAGTTTGGCTCTCTCCTCCACATTTTTGTGAAGGTGCCATGTTCAGAGCAAAGAATCGGGCCAGAGCCTGGATTGATTTTGTTTTAGCTATTTGACGGTTGGCGAGGCCTTTCTTATTTTCTTGGCACCGCCTGGACAAAGAGTAGCATTTCCTCATTCCTTACGTCTTCGGGCAATGGGATGTTAAGTCTTCAAGGCCGGAAACTACGCTAAACACCCACAGACATATGACCGATAAGTTATCACAACTGGCCCCACTCTCTCTCTTTTTTCTTTTTTCTTTTTCTTATGAGAGAGAAACTTTAGATCTCAGTTGACTGCCAGATCATTTAGATTCGTAAAGTTTCTGTATAGGAATGCAGCTGTTTGGAAAACTCGCTATTTATCTCAAATCACTTTTCACTGATGGCTCTGTACGCAGACTCGCCATTGACTTACAATTTGTTCCTATTTAACTTAACGATATGTGGTATCTTTCTATCTCTAGTCTACGGTAATGCGCTTCTTGTCATCCTTAGTTGAAAAGTTAATATTACGTCCGATTTAAAGTTATCAACGCTTTTGCCCGCTTCGAATGAAATGGTAAATAGATTGCATTCGCGAAGAGGTACGCGACTCGCCCAGCCCACCTTTAAAAATTACAGATGAATCGCGACAGACGTGAACTATTTTGCATTATCGTATTTAAAGGCAATCAGTTGCTGGTCTACGGTCTTCTGACTCTTCTCCTTTGTGCATTAGATGAATGCATATTTTTGCAGAGTCACTAAATCGACTGATATTCAGTTTGTAAGGGCGAGGTGTACAATTGACGGTTAAGTCCTAATCGACGATTACCAATGATTATGATTTCAGTTTGCCTTAATATCTAACTTTAGTCCGCATATTTATGAATTTGCGTATGTGGTGATAACATCTTTAAAAATCACTTGAATTTAGAGCAAATGCATTAATTTGCCATAAAAAATTTTATGCTAAATTCTCGGTGCAATTGTTCCCATCACTTCTTTGCTCTTATAGAAGCATGAGAGCGAGTTATCCTCAATAGCGTTGTTAACGGACTTTTTATTGCACTTGCTTTGCTTAATGTCCTATAGATTAGATAGGAATGACGGAGGGACATGGGGGGTTGACGATTAGTTAAACTCCATTCGTCCATTTGCTCATTTTCGATACTAAGGTATGAGATAATAGGAGTTTTTTTTTTGTTTTTTCTATGGCCAGCCATACGAGAGTTGCTGGTAGGGCGGGGTGAAAAAAAGTGAGTAGTGTTTGCATGAGAGTAGTGTTACTCATCGATTGTGGTTTAAATACCGTCTATGCAATGAAAATCTTGCATAATACTTTTTTGCCAACCCAATATATATGTAGATGTAAAAATGTACATACAGATTATATGACTTAAACAGTTGTCATCTTACCTGTAGTATAGCAAAGATAAGAGCAAATACAGTAACAATAAGTAGACAAGCAGCAACCGCAATTGCTGTTATAGTAGTTAAAGGTGAACCGACACGAGAGAAATAACCACCTAAGCTGCCACCGACAGATGTTTTACCATCGACATCATCTACCAGATTACCGTAGAGGCCGCCGCTGTTGCCATAGGAACTACCGAACTGTTGTTGTTCAGCGGCTGCAGCAATACGTCGTTTGCCAGCAGGCGATGCATTCATACAACCACCTGTTGTCAATAATATAATAGAATATGAAAGAGATTAAAACACACACATACACATACGTGCACAAGCAAAATAAATGAGTTTAGAGAATTTAATTAATTTTTATAGTTAGGTTTCATTACCTGTATCTTTGTCACAATGGCAGCAGGATTGATCCTCGGGCGATGCATCGTTCGGGCAACAGGGTACACACTGATTATTTAAACGATCCAAATGTAAAGGGAAAGCACAAGTTTTGCATGAATATTGACCGGGACCAGTGCAAGAGCGACACGAGTCATGACATGTTTTACAAGTTTGTGTCGGCGAATCGTAATACTGAGATCCTAAGCATTCCATGCACAGACCACCGTCGAGCATAAAGTGTGCTGGACAGGAAGTACAGGCTAAAGGACCAGCACCTTGGAAATATGCAAATATTTTTTTATTATTTCTTTTTTTATGTTTTTTTTTTTTTTTTTTTTTTTTTTCTTTTAAACACAATTTCATGTTTGTGAGCGTAAAACATTTGTGAAGTGTATTTTTATGAAAATAGATTTTTAGGATGAAAAGATATGTAGCGAACCGTTACAGTTTCATAAATTTTTCTCCTTTTCCTAATGTTTTCGGTTTTCCTCTAAAAGTTATCAGTATTCAGTTTTGATGTCATAGACAACTATCGCGCTTAGCTTTATTAGTGCTTACGTTAGGGTAGCGTAGGTAGGGTAGACAAAGTTCAAATTATTTAACTTACCATTACAAGTTTTACAGTAATGATGACACTTTTGACAGCCAAATTCTGATTTGTAAAAACCTTCTGGACATTCCGGGTGACATTCGCCGCCAGCCAACTGCCAATCACTGGGACATTGAACACATTGATCACGTCGCGGACCACTGCAAGTGTGACAACTGAGGTAACATTTGGCGCAAGTACCGCGGTCGCTGTAGTAACTGCAGTTAGAGAGAGAGCAGAAAAACAAATAAGCATAAAAACAATGAACAAAGGTAATGAAAAGAGAGCAAACAAAATGAAAAATGTGAACTTTATTTAAAAGTTAAAGACGAAGTTTAGAAAGAACAAAACGATTTTAAAAAAGTTTTCACATTAAGCGAACGGAAACTTTAATGTAATGCTATGTTAATAAAGAGGTTTATTTTTTCCTCCTTTTTTTTTTTTTTTTTTTTTTTTTTTAATTTTTGCTGTTTTAATGTTTAGTTTGAAAAGAAATTGCAGACATTTTTCCTATTGTAACGAACTAAGAGCCAAAGCTAATGATGTTAATGATGCATATACGTATGTAAATGTTTGTGATAATTACCCATCAGCACAGGTGGTACGGCATTCGCCACTTTGTAATTGCAGACCTTTGGCACAAGCGGTACAATTCATACGTGAAACGCATTGTGTACAAGTGTGCAGACACTTGGCACATACGCCAGCCTCCATGTAATAGCCGTCATCACAACTGCTCACACAACGACTGTTTTGCAACAATAGACTCTGGGGACAGCTTAGACAATTTGATTCGGTGGGCCCATCACAAGTTTCACAAGTACTATGACAGGGATGACAATGACTGTTGTCATAGTATTCAGCTGTTAATATAAAATGTAATCACGTAAATGGGAAAAGGATTTCAAATTAAGGTAAAAGTAAACGATCGCTTTAATTATATAAAAATTTAACAGAAAAAAAAACCCATCCCACGAACGTAACGAATCATAAAACAAAATACTTTAAAAAAAAAAAAAAAGAAAAGATGATTAAATTAATTCAACATTTTTTTAGTCTAGCAAAGGCAGCCTGAAAATATGCAGCAAATTTTACAATATTATAACGAGTAAAGGTAGGCTTCTTTGCAACTATGAAATAAGTCGTTCATTTAGTAGAAGGTAGAAGGTATAGTAAGAGAAGCCCTCTCTCTCTCTCTCTTTCGCGCCGTCAAAACAAAGTGAAATAAAACTGAAAAGTTTTTGTTAACCGTACCGGAAAGGACTTATAGTGTGTGAAACAACGGTTTGTGTTTACACCTTCCATTTTTTTTTGATATTTTCTTTTTTTTTTTATTTCTAACGTAGGTCTAGCGAAAAGTAATATTTATCTAGCAACCAAACATGAATTTTAGGAAGAAAAAATTACAAAAAAGGAAATATTTTATCAAATCAACAAAACTTGTTGTTGCCTCGCATCCTTCAACATGCACGTTTTCCTATTACGGCGGAAAACAAAACACATGCATATATGTATATATCGCATATATCGCGTATATGTGTTTATATGGGTATGCATGTGCATGTTTGAGTCTGTGGGTGTCTCTCTATCTCTCTCTGTCTCTCTCACTCTCTCTCTCTCAGTCTCTACCTCTCTAAGTGTGTGTGTGTGTGTGTGTGTGTGTGTGTGTATTTGCGCACTCTCGTTTGTGTTTGCACAATTGTCCTTCTATCACGGAACGCTTGCACGTCACACCATAAACGCATGATATTCATACTTACATTCATCACAATTTTCACTGCCGGTGATAATACATTTTCCTTTTTTGTTGCGTGTCCAATTCTCTTGGCACGTAAGACAAAAACCATTACTACTGCATGTGGCACAACCGGTCGGACACGGTATGCATTCTTGACGTTTTTTATCGGCATAGAAACCATCGGGGCAACTATTTAAGCATTTACCATCGTGGGCAAAACGACCGGAACGGCATGTGATGCATTGTGATTCCGCGGAACCATTGCAAGTGGCACAAGATGAATGACATGAAGCACAGCTGTAAAATGAAATAAAAAAGAAAATGGCAATCTCTTACAAATAAAATACATATACAAAAAGACAAAACGCATTTCATATATGAATATGAGAGCGGCATAAAGAAAAAATTTCCTATACAGCTACAGAACGAAACCTATACTCAAGTAAAAGTAAAAGGGGACACATGGACCGACTGAATGTTAACCACTTAAACTACAAAAATCGCGCATATCTCATAAGCTCCAAAAACGAACCGGCTTAACTCGTATATCTATCTGATCTGCAGTATTTTTGTGTTTAGATCAATATAATGCTTTTTGTTTTTCGTTACTACGACGAAAAAAAAAAAAAAAAAAAAAAAAAAAAAGAAGAAAAATTGCGTTAAATTTTTCAAAATGCTTTCGCTTCTCACGGTCTTATCAACATCTATACATAGCTAATATACGTGCATATAATTCAATCAATCGAAAATTGTCTTGGAATTGTCTTCGATTGTTCGTTTCAAGAGAGCAAGGCACTCAGAAGATACATACATACATACATACATACATATATTTAATATGTTTAACATCAAAAATGGCCAACGGAATGATGAATGCGATATGCTTGTTCTTGCTATTGCGGTAATGAAACAATACAAAAAAAAAAAAAAAAGGCAATGAAAAAAAGAGGAAAACGAGCAAAGTGTGCAGACAGCCAAATGGAAAGAAATTTAATGTAGTGTCACAGCCAAATAGTAGGCAACAAAAAATAAAAATTCATAAAAATACTCTTGTGTACGACTATATGTTAATATATATAGAAAATCCTAACAACAACACCAACAACACGAAGACGTATAATAGAATAATAGAATTGCAAAACTGTTTGCCAAATATAACTAAACACATCTTTCGACGAGTATGTGCAGAACGGCAAACATTTAAAATTGTTTAAAATGTTTAATATCTATTCTCTTGGAAATCAAGTTAGGAGACATTTATTTGCTATCCCATTCTCACTTTTCCGATTTTACCTCTGCATATGTAAGATTTTATTAAAAAATGAAAAAAACCAAAAAAAAAACAAAAAAAAAAGAGAAAAATTTAACATTTGCCAGAAAATATGTCTTTGTGCAAAGCAGCAAAGAGGAGAAAAAGAAAAAAAAAAACGGAGTTTTCAAAGCTCAAGTGTCTGCATAATGGAGCGTATATGAGTATGTTTGCGTAGAATGCAAAACTACTACACTACACTAAATATAAAAAATTCTATTTCATTTTATACAAAAATATAACTTTGAATACTCCAAGACTCAAGTATGCTGAAACATGTAAAAAGTTATTCTCTCTTTTTCTATTTTCCTTTTCTCTCTTTCTATCTTCTCCTCTCTCTCTCTCTCTCTCTCTCTCTCTCTCTCATAATATCTAAACATTGTATAAGGCTTTAGCATCTATATATACATAATATCTGTACTTTGTGACTACGGTTTTGCAAGATGATCGTTGGCTTTAAATTTCATGTAAACGTACCCTCATGCACTTACAGAAATTCCATTTATTCAATGCAATTTGCATTTGTTATGTTAAAAACTACACGGATAAAGTAACGAACTATCTCAATATATGCATTTTTGTGCTTTTCTTTTTCTCTTCTTCAAATTAGATGTAATAAGAGTATGCAGAAATGGGTTCACCTTCAAAAGCATATCTTAACGACTACAAAAAAAAAAAAAAAAAAAAAAAAAAAAAAGAGAAGAGAAGAAAAAAATAGCAACAATTCGAATAAATATTAAAATAATGTTTGAAAATTATGTTTAATTTGGCTACGCCTGGGATACGACTAAAACTGATGAGCCCCTTATCGTGTTTTCTTACAAAGCCTTCGACATAAGATGATTTACTGAGAGTAGTGTGCAAGTCGTTTTCGATCACCATACCTTCTTTTTTTCTATAGCATATAATTCATGATTACTTGAAGTTCGATAGAAAATTTTCGCTTTAATTCGCTTAGCGTACTGTGGTAGCCGAAATGTCATCATTTAAAAATTCCCGAGGCAATCAAAGAAAAGACTTTTTTTGTTTGCAGGAGTGACACCATCAGCTCAAGATTTCTTTAACAACTCAATGCCTTCTCTATAAAGAACGATTTTCCAATGAACTCAAAATACGCTTTAGTTTCCTCAATAACCTCATCATTCGCTTTAAATCTTTTTCCTTCCGGCATCGATTTGAGATTAGCAAGCCCTTACAAGTACTTAGGTAGGCTGTCATAGTTGCTATTAGAAGTCTTTCACTGTTCTCTTACTACTACTACGATTTTTGTTGAAAAGATTTGCACAAAATTTTCATTTGAAATAAATTTTTAAAAGCTGAGAATACTTTTGTAAGTTTTCATCTAAACTGAAATATTTATGAAATGGAAATTTTTGTATCGTTCGGGTAAAGAGAAAATTTTCTCGGCGAAAACTATTTATTTCGCCCAAAACTCGTTGTTAGAAAAAAAATATTTTTAAGCTGTGATATCTGCTGGTATGACGACCGTTGATTGTGTTTAGAAGTCCCAGCTATAAGCGAGACACAATTTCAAATATGTGTGTGCTGTACTGCACGTCGTATTAGACGCCCATCTATGGGCAAATTCCGATTTCATATTTACATAATTGGTAAGCAGGTAAACAGATTGCTTGCGGACTGTTACACACCTATAGATAGGCGGGCAGAAGACTGACTTTATTTATTATAATTAGTTGTAGTTATTTTTCGAGAGTGGATTAGTACCACCATTCTGTGCTGAATAAGATTGTAACGTCTCCAAGTAGATGCATCATCTGCAAACTTAACGCAACACTCTGAGTGATCGCACATAATAGACATAGAGATGAGTATCAAAAGAAATCCTAATCCTGGTGAGGGATGCACAAGTAGCCACACGACATCCAGAACACAAATAACTATAAGGCCGACTAGGCAAACCATTAACATCGTACGCTAAGTATGCGTGGCAGCTACGTTTGGGTAAGCCATCTGAGCGTAGTGCACTATGAATTGCTCCATGCAAAAAAAAATATCGCTAAAGGTCTCCAAACATAAGAATTGATGCCATTGATCTGACAAATCGGACACATTATGCCGAAAATCATGATATGATGGGGGGGAAGATGAACAACGGACAATATTTTGAATAAAATGCCTTCGAATTTTTTTCTTATAATGAATTTTCAATTTGAGTGCAAAATTTTGTCGCGTCCCTAATATTTACATACGTAAGTAGGTAAAAATTCTTACATAAATATTAGGTTGGGGAAAAAGAAATCCATTATTTCTTCTTCTTCTTTTGCTTCTTTGCTTGAATCCAGCTTTGTGTAAATGGTTTAAAACTGTTTTATGGTCGATTTTTAGCTCCTGGGCGATGTTACGACTGCTTCGATAATTTCTCCAATTTTATCGACATTTTCGACGACATCTTTAACATCAAAAATTCCTGAACGGAATCTACGAAACCAAAATTGCACATAATTGGCTGTTACAGTATCGGAACCATAAACACCATGCACAATTTTAGCCGCGTGGCTTGCATTTTCACCTTTGTCGAGGAAAAACTGTAAAATGCACCGAATTTTCT
>KK502403.1:2117540-2157648 GCA_000688735.1 Glossina austeni
CGAGAATAACCGGGATGTTACAAGTGCTTATCTTTTGATTCCACGCCCCACCGGTACGCGGCTCCGAACGCGAAAGCGAGATATTTCGATTCGAAGAAGAGTATGAATCGGTTGTTTTAGTATTTGTACGCCAAAAATCCGTGGCGGGGATTGTGGATTACGTATACACCTTGACGCCCACGTTGACACCTATTTGACTTTTTTGGTTTGTATTTGAAAATGATATTTTGGAAACAGTTAAATGCCCCCCCTTGCAACAGTATCGCGCCCCCCACCACTGATATAATGTATTGTGTAACTACATTATTTGTATATTTGTATATGTTGTCTTCGCGTAATTGCACAAAATTCATAGAGAGGGCTGAATATGCTTACAATCGGAAATTTCTCATTAACATCATAAACTGTTTGTAATTCAATCAAGTTTCTGAGAATTATTTATACTCCAGATTAGATGAACGTTACTACGCTAAACGAAAGAATATCTTCGAGAGAGAAAATTTTCGAAAAGAAATTTCGTAAAGTATATATATATATACGGAATTTTACCAATACATATAGACTTCGCATGAGGTAAAATAAAAATTTGAAGAAAAATTCTCGTAAAATATTTAATCAAATTTCAGTTGCTCTTCATGTGATTCATTTTATAAGTTTAATATACACGTGAAAGGAAAAATAATAATAAACGCTACGACACTATTACTGCTATGCACTTTATATATCTTCCTATGGAGTTTGTACACAACTTGTTTTATTAATTTTACATTTATGTACTAACAGCTACGGTTATTAATTACTGATTGCACGTTGCTGCCAAAAGTGAGCAAAACATGTGCACATGTAACGGATGTTGAGATAGCGAAAAGCAATAAGATTAAGCAAAATCTTTGCAAAAACCTCATAGTATTAGAGAGATCAGTTACAACATACAACAATAAAACATATGAATATTGATAAATTTTTTATTCTTTTATTAAATATTCAAGATGTCGCGTAAAGATTTTTTGCATATCATCTCTTATCCAATCGACATGGTCGAAGTTGTGGAGGAATCTTTTAGGGTATTCTCCTTATACGGTTTGAAGCACCCTGTATTATTTTCGCTTCCTTACTGTGCTTGTTTTGCTTAAACAATGAGCTTTGTTTGCAAGCGAAGAATTTCTTTTCTTCGTAGAAGTAATCGAGCATATGAAAATAATGTGTAGACCATATTTGTAGACCATACATGGAATCTTAATTTTTTGTATATCAATCATAATATATGTATACATATACATAAATATNAATTTCCAGATAAATCACAAAAACGCACAAAAAAAAAAAAAAAAAAAAAAAAAAGAGAAAGAGAAAGCAAAAAAAAAAAATAATGGAAGAAAAACAAAATTGAACCTAAGCGTTGTTGTAAGCCCACCACATTTACACCCATATAAAGATACACTAGTAGTAGTGATATGCCACAAGAGCCGGTCAAAAATTATGGAAAAGCATGTCAATCAATTGCAGTCATCGGGGATGTACGTCTTTGTGCGTGCATGTACCACGCATAGAATGTGTTGATAAATGAAGAGCAACCTTTGAACACAATAGAAAGCGAATAATGGCAGCAATAGCAATATCAGCAGCAGCAGCAGCAGTAACAGTAACTGCAGCACAATACCAGCAGATAGGTAAAAATGCCGGCAAACATGCTTTTGTCTTTGCTCCACACATACATTTTGGTATCTAGATGATGGTTATCTTTGCAAAATTTTTAAACTAACAGAATACGAAATGCATGTCCACGTTTTCATCAGGCCGCAGGTAACAAAAAGCTTTCGCATCTGCTTACACGGCTTACACCGATACTCTCTTACAATAAATCGTTTAATAGACAGCTAACGATGAAAACCATCAAAAGACTCCAAATTTTCATAGCAAAGGTTTAACTTACATATTTTATTTCTAACCGTTAACCTGCTTCTCCCGTATGCTCTCCCTTATAAATTGATTCCAATAATTGAACTGAAAAACAAGTAAGCAAAAAATATTCGATCGACACCGAATCTATTATCGTCGTTATCATAAGAAAGGACAACAATAGTAAAAGAATATAAATTTTTATGCTCATCACCCAACGATTTTGGGTATATTCAGTTTGTCAAAATGTTTGTAACACCCAGAAAGAAGGCTCGGAAACCCCAGAAAATATATATATTATTGATCAACAACAAGTTCTGACTTTAAGCTTTAAGCTTTTCCTCCTGTCCGTCTATCCATTCGTCTGTTGTAAATACTCTCCTGACCACAAAACCAAAGCTATCGACTTTAAATTTGGTAGAAACATTGAAAGTCCATGCACGAAGTTTGGTATTGAAAATGGGTCAAATAGGTCGAAGATCACGCCTACACCACCCAGCAAACTGGAAATCTCTGTTTTTCAAAGGGAGTATAAAATGTTTTTTTTTTTATTTATGACCCGTCAACTACAGCAGATAAACCTACAAAAATTTGAATGCACATTCTATAGGCCAAGCTTAGTACCTGTGTTACCTTTTATAGTGTATCAAAACTTAATTTTTTTTCAATACATTTACAATCCACAGAAGCAAATTTCAAAAACCCCATAAAGTATATGAATTCTTGACAATTTTTCAAATTCGGAATGAACCTAAACATCTCCATTGGTTCACCGGATCCTCTGTTCGTCTGCCAAACAGTATTGTATCTGTCGTACACATGTTCCCGTTCGCAAAAGGGAAGAAAGTTGAGAAAGAAATTTGCAAAAGAGTTTGAAGATGGTGTAAGCAGGTCAAAAAACACGCTTACTACGTCCACACTTGTATATAACCAAAACTGAGAACACCTTTGCTTTCCATGTCTCTTGCTCGTTATTCATAAATTAAAGCACGATATACGATATAAATGTTCACAAAATTATTCTACGAGGGGATATCAAATATCAGCCACGCCCACCCATTATTATGAAACATGAAAATTTATGTATATTTATATAGGACAACGATAATGGGTATCTAAGATTTGGTCTTAGCCGAACACAATTCTTTCACTTCTTCGATGGTACCAACGTTTCAACGAAATGTGTGAAAAGTTCTCATGGCATTCTAATCATTACTTTACAAGGTACAGTTATTTTTGCGAGGCTATTTTTATAATTTTCAAAACAATAAGAAAACCGTCCAAGCAAAGCAATGGCTTGAGAGAAAAGTTTCTTAAAGCTCAGCTTCATCGAGAAAAATGTTAGAGAAGTGCGTTGCGGTCGTACAAACACCGATGATGTTGAAAATTACTGCTCGGCCGAATACGGCAATTGCTCCAGAATGCATACAAGAATCGTTTTGGAAGACCGAACAATGAATGAAGTTGCGTCGAATAGTTAACTTTTTCCTTAATGATAGCAGTGAACAGGAGGCTTACTATTCTGCAAAGCCAATTGTCCATGAGAAAGATCCGTTCGAAGCGAGTATGTATCGATGATTGAGAGAGTTTTTTGAAGCTTTTCAAAGGAAATAAAGGATTATCGCATATATAGCAACGGATAAGACATGGATATCCGAGGTAAGGGTAACCGAGGAAATAATGGAAAAAATTCTACGAACAGCGACTATTACGTGTTCCCAAGTCTCCAAAAGAAATTCGGTGGTAATAGACATGGCTCCGTTAAAGGATTGACGGCCGAAACTAAAGCGTACTTTTAATGCTTACGCAAGTCGTTGCATAAGAAAAGCAGGGAAATTTTAGAGAAGTATTGGACCGAATGTATTGCGGCCGAAGGAGATTAATTTTATTAAATAAAGTCTAATTTTGCCTAAAAATTGTTATTTTATTAATGAACCAACGAACTTATTGAGCTTAACCGGCATGCATTTATAAGAGATATGTATGGGCTCGGTATGGTGGTCGGTCGTATCTTTAATACGAGTGCTCGTAGATGTTTTAGAGAATTTGATATGAAATTTTCTTTGTAATTTTGACAGCCGTAATAATATTAAATTTTTATCGATTTCTGTTCAATTGAACACTGTACACATACACACACACACACACGCACACACACACATGCATACAAGCACGTAAGAATGAAAATTCATTTATGTAAGTTCGATAAATTAAATTCCTTTTTAGTCCTTCCTTGAGACTAAAGAAATTTCTTGTTCGTGCTTATGATCAAAAAAGAACAAATATATATATATATATATATGTGTGTTATATTAGTAAAGTGTTTTTTAATATATTTGATATTTACATATTTGTGCAAATTTATAAAATTGAACAATCTGTCAATTTATTATTTATCATCTTTACGAATTTATTATAAACTTATTCAATTTATTTGAAAAGAATAAAATCAATTTTTTTTGAAATGCAATTAAAATTCTTTGTGATAATAAAATTCGTATTGAAACATATTACTTTTAATTACGCTTTAAAATTTAAATTATTGTCTTAGTCAATTTTATCAAATTTTATTAAATCGAGAGAAATTTATTAAATGATCAACGAACGTGAAGCGTACGCTTAAACTGAAGATGGAAAAGTTACGGAGTAATTTTTTTTTTTTTTTTTTTACGCTCTCACACACAGATTTTAGACTATTTGGAAAGCTTAATTTGGTGAGCAAACGATTAGGTAGTCCGGAAATTTCGTCGCGGCTTTTCCCGACAACAGATTAAAAGAACTTTTCACAGGTAGCTCGACGATTAATTACCGTATAAAAAAAGCTGGATATTTGGATTCCGCATGACGTGATATGCAACCGAAACAACCCATTTCTGAATAGAACTGTATTCGGATCACGGTTAAAACACGGTTAGCCACCTCAAGTAACACCGAAACCGGATATCGGATATGGGATTATAAAGGAATCGTGTATTATGAGTTTCTGGCGCGTAACGAAAGAATTCATTCCGAAGTTTATTGCGAACAACTAACGAAATTAAATGAAGCCTTGCAACAGAGACCTCCAGGATTGGTCAACGGAAAGCACACACCAATGCAAGTTTCCTGATACATGTTTCCTCATCTACCAAAAATTATTAAAACTTGTCTGGGATGTGTTACCACAACCACCATAAAGTCTTAGCATTGCGCTATCAGATTACGATCTGTTCGATCTCTATATATATTGACATATATATCCAACACTTTCTGGGTGCAAAAGATCGGAAATTTTATGAGGGGGGGGGGGGGAAAACGGCAAAACTATATAACTTGGTAAAGTTTACTCCTTATATGAAAACAAAATTTTTTTTTTTTTTTTTTTTCATAGTGAATGACCGTAAGAAATTTCCTAACTATCTAACAGAAAAGACTAAATCTGTTAAACGAAATATAAGTGCGTGCGAATCTATTTCATGATAGTTTTATAAAGACTTACGGACGTCCACCGAAGAAGACTTGAGGTAAGCCCACCTTTTATTATGCTAATCGTTTCAGAATCAGCTTCTAAATCGGTTTAAGCTTGTCTGTCTGTCTGCCTGCTTATCTGTCCGTCTGTCTTTTATGCTTGTTTTTGGCCTTAGGATGAATGTCATTGAAAATGACTCAGATCAGACCACTTTTTCGCCCATTTTCCATATAAAGTCTTCTTCTGGGAAACTCGTTGCATAAATAACCAGATTAAGCGAAGTGATCGTAGGCGGGCCGACATCGACTATAATATTTGTACTTGTTTATACTCGAAGTAGGTGTACGTTAATATTTTTCCTTCATCTAAAAATAATTTAAGATACAAACGATATATACGTGTGTCTGTTCTTTTGCCTGGCATTCTGCCAACCTGAGCATAAAGGGTCTTAAATGAATTTCGGTCATTAATTGTTGGCGAAAAAATTCCCCCAAAGCTTAAGTTCGATGGACACGCAAATCTATAGAATTTATAAATATTTAAATCGGACTAAATTTTTATATAATATCGGCTCAAAAGCCTCAACCATCTCATACGCCTATGGGTAAATTAAAAGTAAAATTTTTTTATTTTTATAAAAACATCGCTGAAGAACATTAAATGATTCAATGATCAAATCCGAATAAAATTTGTATCTTCCGAGTGTTTTTCATTCACTCAACCGAGAGTGAATTTGATAAAAGCCCATTGCCACTCTATTGCTTACCATTATTAGCCCTTTTAAAATGAGGATTGCTTCGCTTCTCCTTTAATTTCTTCAATCATTTCTTCATCTACTTTAATGAACTCCTTAACTTCATTTATATCGTTGATTGCACCATAAACTGTTTTACAGATATTCTGTCCTTAAGTAAAGGAAAATATGGAAAATATATTTGGTCATCAGATCTTTTGCTTTATCTTTCATCATATTAGTCCAAGAAAAGAAAGACTAAATGAGGATCTACGTCTATAGTTAAAATATTTTGGTGGAAGAAATGAGGCTTATCGGGAAACGGCGCCGTGCTAACGGACAAGCCTTGTTGCGGCTGTTCATTAACATTACGAGGAGAACGTCAAGTATTTGTTGCCCATAGTGCAACGACTGACAGTTAGAAACATTTTCTATATCAGGTAAATATCGTTTGAATATATGCAATAGATTTTGAAAGACGACATGGGCCTCATAGTTGGACCACGTTAATATATGCGCATACATTGCATTGGGTCTTAGCAAAATATTTTCATAATCACTCTTAGTCACTTACACTGTCATCTGACTTATGTCCGTCTAATTTTTAACTCTTCGAGGACATTGTATAGGTTTCAATTGAGGCCAAAGTTGAATCAAAAAAAAACCATTTTTTAAGATTAAATGAAAAAAAAAAATAAATAAATAAATTAATTAGAAAAATCTTAATACTCTATATATACATACAATATTGCTTTCATATAATACATATATATATATATATATATATATATATATATATATATATTTGTATATATGTATATATTGTTTTTTGAACTTTAATGAACATTTTGTGACCGCTTTTCCATAGAAAAGTAAATTTTGCGGAAACCGCGAGTTATTTGGTTAGCAAGAAAAAAAAAAAAAAAAGAACCAAAATTCAAGTCAAAGTTAATGACAATAGCGCAAACTAAAACTAAAAATTTTAATATATACATACATTTATATATATATAAACTACCGTTCGTTCATTGACTAACTTTTTCTATTTGGAATCATAATGGCCTCATGTAAATAGTGGGGATAGAGTTCACACAAAAACGCCTTTGAAAGTTAAACACATTTTCGAGAACTAATTAAAAAAGAAATTTTAAAACATTAAAAAATGAATTATAAGAGGATTGTTGTAGTTCATGAGCACTCTAAGTAAACTTTAGAGAGTCTTTACAAAAAACTATTATTATTATTATTTTTTAAACATATATATAATCACTGAAAATTTTATTTATGCTTTCATATTTTTTTTATTTTGAGCAATATTTGAATTTCTTTCGTGTACTTTCTTTTAAACTCATAAATTGTTTATAAGTTCATATATGCCCGCATGTATGCTTGCATGGAAGTAGAATATTTATTTAACTTTTACTACCACTTCTACTACCGCTACTACTGCTACTGCTACTACTACTACTACTAATACTACTACTACTACTACTACTACTAATACTACTAATACTAATACTAGTGCTGCTACTTCTACTACTACTATTTCTGCTATATCTTCCACGACTGGTACTGGTACTGTTAACATATAACCTGCAGCTATACTTAATGAGTTTTTGCATATCACGTTCTACTCTGTTGGTTATATGCATGATAGTAACATTATATACCCAACAGACGCCGCAACGTCATCTCATGTATCAAAATGCACATAAGAACACGCATATGTTGTTCTCATATATTTAAGTGTTTGTAGTTGTAGTGGTTTAGTGTGAAAATGTTTGTAATTATAGCGTGTTGATAGCTTAACAGCAACGGCAATAGCGTACAGCAATTGCAATGGCACCAACGACAACAACAGCGACATAGGAAATACAAGTGTAGAATGACTTGGAATTTCAAGCATGAAATAAGCTTAGCACTAATGAGGTACTTGTTGTTGTTATTGTTATTACTTCACTCTGACCCTTTATGCCATGGTGTAAGAGTGCAGTAAGAGGGAAAGCAAAACAACAAAAACAACAAAAAAAAAAAAAGAGGAAAAATAAATAAATAAATAAAAAAGAAATAAAACTTAAGTTGCTATTGCCTATTCTCCTATACACACAAATAAATACTCGAAGTAAGTTTGTTGATCTCTTGTCGCGTGCGCTAGGTGTACTGATAACTTCGCATAAAAAGTATTTGAATATATTTGAAATTAAAGAACAACTTACTTGTAATCTTCGGTTTCGTAGGTGTGTAACGGACATGATGAGAAACACTTGTGTTCGTGCATAACCAAATGATGTTCGCAACTGGTACAATAATCAGGACGATCCTGACATGAGGCACAATTCGCTTCACACGGTACACAAGTTTTATTATCATAATCTGCGAGCAAAATAAGACCAAGTACAGAATGAGGATAAGTTTTGGAATAATTATTAAAAAAAAAAAAATAAATAAAATTTGTGAGGAAAATTGCCAAAATGTATGTTAGTAAAATGTTTGGCATAATTGCACTTACTTTCGTAATAACCTTCCGGGCAGACTTGCAAACAAACCGCCAAATCGGTGACATGCAAATGAGCGGGAGCACAAGTTAAGCAACTGTCTTGACCAGCACCGGCACAAGTTTCACAAGATTCATGGCAAGGCCAGCAAACCCCACCTTGATTCGGGAAAGAACGCGGCGGACAACGACTTACACATGTGCTATAGGAATAGAAGGAAGGAATTAAAAAAAAAAAAAGTTTATTTTTGATTTGTAGCTCCTTCTAAAACTTAAATCGCTGACTTACTTGTCTAAACGATAATGTTTACAAGCCACGCACTGTGTCGGTCCTCGACCATAACAGCCCTGTGAATCACACTCAGGATCGCAGTCATGTAAAACCAATTTATTATTCGCATCAGCCATAACATTTTGCCGTTGCGGTGTCGGAATATTGTGACCGTCGACAGTAGCTATAGCTTTCTCGGGATTCGAAGCAGCGCCGGTGAACAAATTTTGAAAACTTAATACCCCATTAATAGGATCCATATTAAAGTATCCACCGTCACCCGCCGATTGAGTTAAGTCCGATTCGGTTGGGAAAGCATAAGGATTAGCTGAACCTCGCAATTGTTGATTAATTAAATCGTTTTTCAAACGTAACGGCTGTACGGCAGTGCCATAAAATATTAACTGCCACTTGGATAGAATACCGGGTTGATTAACGCGCCTGCGGCCGCCATTAATGATCTGTAAAGTCCATCTTCCTTCAGCTTTCTCGCCCCAGAAATGTACACTTAGGAAAGGCCAATCGTCGAAATTTGATTTCACAATGTCTCGAGGTCTCTCAAACAACAAAGTACTAGTAGTACCCATGGGAGAGGTTAAGAGGATTCTTAGATTGCCGCGTGGAAAGAATCGCAATGTGATTCTACACTGCACATGCTCAAGATAACGGACCTCGTTTATAGTCCCTGCACAGCCGTTCACGTCCATATGTGTCGCTAAGGTATAACCATAAGTGCCTTCGATCTTACGATCTTCATTATTTTCACGCGATTTGCATATATGCTGAGGCGGTACCGAGGTCCATTGTTCAGCCAATGAAACCATAGCTCCCGCGTCCATAAGTCCATAACCAAATTTATGACTGTATTTACGCTTGACACCGTTCAACATCCAGCCACTTTCCTTTTCCAAAGGAGCCGGCCGCGACGTATAAACAACAAGATATTGCATATCACGCCACGTCAGATTAGGATTAGCTTCCAAAGCCAAAGCACAAATACCAGCAGCCAATGGCGCCGATGCCGAGGTGCCCGTGTGCTCTACCGTGCAGATATGATCCGGCCTTAATCGACCATCCATGTCAACGGTAGCGACGCTTTTATCATGCCCAGGTGTACCCGAACTATAAGTGGTAGCTAATGTTGAGGAGCATTCCTCCAAATACCAGGGTTTAAATCTGCAATAGTAATAAAAAGAAAAAAAAAAAAAATAATAATAATAATAATAATAATGACAATAAAGAAAAGTTTAAATATATAATAAATATTAAAATTTATTGAAAATTTATTATTATATTTCATGGTTAATAACATTCTCATTCAATTAAAATCATTTTAATTCCGGGTTTGGTGTTTTAATTTGCATAAATTGTCTCGTACGCGCGCTTCTGTTGTTTTTTCTGCATTTTTATTTAAAAATTTTTAATGTATATTTATTGGTTTTAACAAATTAAAAAGCTTATAATTGCCAATTAGGTCAATTGGTTGACCGTTTGGCTAACTAAATGTTTGTCTGGTTAGCTGAGCATGCTTGTGTTTGGCTTGGTCATGTTTTCCATATAATGTTTAAGTTTAATAAATTTTTAATGGTATGTTTTTTATTCAAAATAAAAAAAAAAAAAAAAAAAAAAGAAAAAAAAAAAAAGCGAAAAAAAAACAGATTATTTTCGCATCGGTTTTCGCTTTATTACTGGCCAAATACCGATAATTGTTCATTAAAACTTTAAACAAAAGCAGATGATTTAAAGTGCTTACGTAAAATATTAATGAATGCATTAAACATAAAAAAAAAAAAAAACACAAAAAACACAAAAAACAGAAAACAAATTCAACTAATTTAAAAATTTGACTTTTTAAAAAGTTTTGATAAAAATTTAATTGAAAATTTTCAAGTCTTAAAATAAATTTTAACAAATGATACCCAAGCAAGCAATACCCAAAAGGAGAGACTCTGAAAGCTTTAATAATGAATGACGTTCACAATTTCGAACAGATTGAGGAGAAATTTCATCAGAGTACTTTGTAGAAAGCACATATATCATGTGCCTATATATGCATGATCTCTTTTTTTTTTTTTGTTGTTGTTGTTAACAACAAAGGTGTAAGGAAATTTTAAAATAAATATAAAGAAAAATCATAAAACAAAAGTAAAATAAATTCTTGACACATTTGGTATTTGCTTTGCACATACAATAATCTCCACAGCACTTACCCGCCTTGTGTTGCACTTGATATGGACAGAGTAAATATAGAGTTGGTGTAGCCATCGCAATTGCAAGAGTCTGTATAACGACCGCCATTGCCGGATGCCCAAACAAATATTGAACCTTTACCCTGCCGACCGCTGGTTACGCCATAAATAAAGGCGCGGCGTGCCAAAGGGCCAGGACCATCAACCGTTGAACCATCATCCTCGGGACCCCATGAAGCACTATAGATGTCAATGTGTGAAGGATTTAAGCTTAAAGCTTGTGCTTCAACCACATCATTCACTTTACCATCCAACATGCGTACACCTGAAAAACAACAACAGTTTGCATAAATAAATACAACCACTTGCCCGCCTGCAAATATCAACCAAAACAAAAGTTACGAAAATAAAATTCACAATAAAAGGGTTATGCCATCGTTGTGCCGCGTATTGTGCCAATCTTTATTTCGGGCTAAATGAAACCCCAATAATAATCGAATGTAGCAAAAAGCAAAAAAAGCAAAGACAAAAAAAAACAAAGAATAAATGTATCTTTGTTTCCTCCGATGCCTTGCATAATCGCTGCATGAACATACGAGGTCAGATTGGTAGGCAGAAAGTACAAAAACAATTCTTTCACTTTCAAATACTTTTCCCTTAATTTTTTTTTTTCTTTTTTTGCCTTTCGAAACAGTTCACTTAACAGTGCATAACCGTTACCCGGCAATGCGATTAAAAATCGGAGAGGCGTGATAGCGTGTTATACGATCGAAATTGCGGCCATCTTCAGGGCGGGTAGTTAGGAACACTGTGAAGGCAGATTTGTACTGTTAAAGCACTTGATTGGCGAGCATGTCTCTCTTATCGGGCCAATACATAATTACAGACTCGATAAAAGAAACGCGTCCATAGGCCTGTAGCTTTTAATAGCTTGGGTTTATCTCATCGAAATTCCGAGTAATTTTTAAAAAATTCCCACAACAAGTCTCTTGTTTCTCTGTTTCATGTATGCTGCGTTCTAATGAGTAAATGTTCGATTAATCTTGAATTTGTTTTACCCATAAAAATGATTAAATCTCCCTGTCTTTGTAAATGCTATTCTAACAAATCGATTTAGACATTCTCGTCGAAATTCATTACCTATAAAGCAATTCTGTACGAGGCTCGATCTCTTGAATCCACGCGAAATTAATGTCGGTAGTGTTCTTAGGGCGACATATATCTTGTATATCTTTTGTCTATAATTCCTTATACCACAATGCAAATTGATTAACATGGTCTCCCTATCGCTGTTGAAATAAAAAATTTCTTTTCCATTTGTTTTCTTTCGCTGTTCTTATATTAATGGTTTGAGTCTTGTTCTTGTTCCTGCTACTACTTACTTCTTCACCTTAACAAACTTATCGCCTATAAAAACATCACTCAGTATTTTCAGGAAAATGACTTTACTTTACCAAAGCATTTTTGTATTGTTTATGTCGCATGTCGAAATTAAAGAAAAATTAATTTAAATTATAAAAAATTTAATGCTATCCAAGTTTGGCGCTTGATAAACTTACTAGAAAAGTGATTATCAAAAAAAAAAAAAATTGTCATCAACTTCGCATATGTTTACGGCTACTATTATGTTATGTCGCTTTTACCGATAAGGTTTTATGTATAATGAAATATTAAAAAAAAAAAAAAAAACAAAAAAAAAGACGGAAAAAAAAATGAAAAAGAATTAACCCAAAGGCTTACATGGCATGAATGCGGTTATTATCTCATATCTAAGTGTCGCTATACGAGTATATAAAGCGAATGATAACTCTGTAAACACTGTGTGTATGTACGCCTTGTTGTTAAAGGGAGAAAAAGAGGGAAAAGGAGAAAGAGCTTTCAATTTCATCATGACGCCTTAAGTTGATCGTTTTGATTACAAAAGAGCCTAAGGGTTTAACGAACGCCATTACCTATCCGCAAAGTGTACTAAAAAGCAACGAACACTTTTACCACCCAAAACAGAACTTTCTATTACTACTTAAGTCTTTGTATGCATAAAGTTTACACAAGGGTGAAAGTTTTAAAAGTTTACATTTTATATTTCCCTCCCTTCATTTTACTTTCCTCACACACACACACACACACACACACATGCACACTTGATGCTTACGTTACTGGTAAACATTGAAAAATACAAAGTAAGCGTTTCTTAGAAGCTTTCACAGACAAGAAGTTGAATCCATTTTTATTTGATTTTTTCTTTTTTTTTTTTTTTTTTTTTCTTCTCTTCGTCAAACACATGAAAGTATTTGTGTATGTGTGCAGAAATAATTGAAAATTTTTCGTTTCATCCGCTGAGATCCGCACAAAGTGTCGCTGACACTTTGTAAAAATATTGACAAAACATCTTAAATATGCATACACGCAGTCACCGAACCGTATTAATGTATGTGTGGTGTATATGCATGTGTTGCTTTCATTTTTTCTTTTATTTACTTTAAAAAAAACATCATAATATGTGTACAGTTTTTCATATACGCCGTAAAATCGCTAAAATAAAATTCTTCATACGGTTCGTAACATTGAATAGCGCACCAAAAAAAAGCTTCTAATCACATACACACATCCAATTAATGTGTTAATTGCCACAATTTGAACAATCTGTTCCAATTATCTTACGTTTTCGGAGGAAAAAATTGGGACGGATTCAAGTTAAATTAAGTTCCAAATTAGATGGACAAGGAGAAGATGGAACCCATCTTGTGATTTTTTTAATGGAAGGTCACTCACTAATTTCGTATTCTAATTGAACTGTGTTGCCCATGTTTCGATACTTTTTCAATAATTTTTTAAAAAGACAATAACGTCGAGGTAACTCTCGGTCAAGAAATCGTTTCATTTAATTAGTGTTCTCGAACCTTATGACCATCTGTTCCACTTTTCTATATAGAATTAAAAAATTTTTTTTAAAAATATTATCCACAACCATTTAAGAGGAAAAGCAAAAAAAAAAAGAAACAAATTTTACAAGATATCACTGCTCCGGATAAGTCGGGCGGCTTCAAACGCTCGTAGAAACGTCAGATGACTAAAACAACTTTTAAAGAAACACTTTCGTCAATACCCTGCAAAGTAAAATCGTTCTTATGAACCATTGGATGGATTGCATGGAATTTAACTTTGGATTCTAATAAGAATTAATTTAAGAGTAACTAATAAGAAAAATTCCTTTAAAACTAAAATGTTTGCTGTTCTTGATAAAGTTTCACGATTGTCATGATCATGATCTAAAGGCAGAGATTGCCGAACGGACCATTAAACGAACTCGCTTGTTTTGAATTCCGCAGCGAACGTATCATCGTCCATCTACATCGAATACTTTAAGTCTCGTACGTAATTACATTTTGGATACGGAGAGAAGAGATCAAAATATGATGCTCGACCTTCCTGATGGCACTGAGGACACAAAATGGCACCTACGTAAAGTGTAAAAGAAAAAAAATGTCACGCGGGGGAACGTACGTATGTATGTGTTGGAATATCTTTTAGAAAATTTTGATCTCATATTCATTTAATCGTCCGCTCGATACTGATGCCGTACCAGCTGAGATCATTTTGAAGGTTACAGAGCTCACGGAAATGCCCCGCCCAAATCGATGAGTTAAGCCTTTAAAGAAATGTAAAATTAGTTCGCAATATTTTTCTCTTCAAATTTCGCTCGGTTTACTTTATGCACTTGAATTCGTTTCATTCAATGCATCGGTTGGCGTACGCGGCCATAAATATCATCGAAATAAACTAAAATATCATCTCGTTTACGTTTTATTTCGAAATTTATCTTAGCCCCGAAGTATTCAAGATTCGCTTTGACCGAATAAAATTTTCTTATTTAATGTTTTTGCTCGCATTTGTTTTTTTTTTTGTTTTTGTTTTTTTTTGTTTTTATTATATTATTTTACAAGAGGTTTGTTGTCTGAGTAGATGTCTTGATATTCCGCATAGTAGTAGACATTAACACGATACAAGCAATCGTCAAACGTTGTTGCTGGATATTTGAAAAATTTTCATTCAGTTTTTATTGAGGGGGCTGAAGGGAACAGTTTCGAGGCAATGTTTGCCTTAGAGTTTTCGTCGAACTAAAATTATCATTGAGTTTTCTTTATGATATCCGAAGCTTGTTAACAACAAAGTGGAAACTGTTAAAGCTTTTTTTGTTTTTTTTTTTTTTTGTGTATTCTTTGAGAAGGTTTTTTTTTCATAGTTTAACGTATTTTTAGTTAATCGACGCATGTCTAGAGTAAAAATTTTAAATTTATGAACGACATAGTAATGTAATGATAGCTCTACAAAATTAACATTTTAAGCTGATAGGCTTTAAGCGTAGGCGGTTGCAATCTAGCTTAGCTTTCACTTCCGCCAGGTCCTGGATACGGGCTTTTCACACATTCTTCATGGGAGTATTCAGAAGAGTTTGAGGCCTGACTACGCTTGCATTCCCGTCGACGGAAACCCACCATGGAGAAGTCGTTGAGAGTATCAGAAATCGTCTGCTTGCAGACCTCTTTACTAAGAAATCAGCTTCGATGAAGCCTCAAAATTTAAAACAAGTGTGAGGTGTTATAGGGAAGGAGCCAGAGAAATGCTAAGCTAGTACTAGTTCCTCTATATATTTGACATCCGTATGGAAAAAGTACCAAAGGTTATGTTCTTTATAATATTGCTACGAAAAACGCATATTTGATAGTTTAACAGGATGGCTAATGGAAAACTAGTCGATTTTCCAAGAAACAAAATTTCAAAGAAAAGAAAAATCAAAGACACAACCACGAGCCTTAACCTCGCTGCATCTCGAGCAGCTAGCGACTCGCGAAGAGATTAACAACAATTAGGAGAAATTGTATGTTACAAAGGATCTAAAGTACAGAAGATCGAAATTAGGGCGAGGTACACCGATTGCAAAATTTTTTTCTTTTCTAATTTGATTTGCGTCATAACAGTTGCTCTCAAAGAACTAACGCTTACATAGGATTCAAATTTACTTAACTAAGAGGATTAAAATACCTATTAAGCGTAAGCTTAGATAGAAACCACGACGAAACCTGTAGGTTTCATTTGTCCAGGTTTCGCTGGAGAAGGCAAAAACTGTGCCTTGTTCTCTTTCCTATCTTTTTATATTTATAGAACTTAAGTGGCGAACATAAGATAAGTGTGAGATGGTATGATGATACGATTTATTGGCCCGGCTTACAAAGTCCAACCAAAGTCTAATTTTCGATAATCTTAGCAGCAAAAGCCCATCGCCCTTCAAAGCACTCCAACTTTTTCTACAACGACTCCATTGTGGGTAAAATACGTTAAAATGCTCGTCAAGAACATTATAATCGACTTCAGCTATAAAATACTAAAGAATTTTGCGAACGGATTGTTATACGATCAACGTTGAAAAAACAAACATTATGAAGAGACGCTATGTTTGTATGTAACAAAATGCTGTAAGCCTGACTCAGTTAAGTACCGGAAAATGAAGTCATATCGTGAAGTTTAAAAACAATTCTGTAAAGTGACGCTGATTGTGTGGGTTCACGCGGTCCATTTGACGAAACAGCCCCTGCCCTGCCAGAAAGCTCTTCTTACACCAATTAGACAGTCGAATAGCGGCCTGGTTGATCAAAAAATCAGTGAATGACTTGCCGCGGGAACAATGTTTACGTACTTAACGGAGAGATAAGTGATTCGCTCCAAAGCGAATATACTTTCCTTACCATCTGGATTAATTAATATGCGTTTGTTGTTGGGAACGGGAAGTTCAATATCGATATTGTGACAAAGAAGGAAAATCGCACACTCTTCGTTGATTTGGGAGTACAAGTGGAGTGTGTTCAGTTAGATAAAACAAAAGTGAGTGACTTTTTTGTTTTTGCTTGAAAAAGAACTTCTGGGAATTTGAAAATTTAAAATTATTTGAAAATTCATAGGGACCACCTTCTTGCATAGACTGCAAACACTATAATGGCATTCCTATGTGTGTCGTCCTTATGTACATATATGTGATGCCAGTATTTACACAACATTATGTTTATATGCTGCAATACAGCTGTGCTGGCGATAATCATTTTTGCAAATAACAAAATAAGCGGTTGTTTGCATGTGTGAACGTATGTTTGTTTAGAACGATGTTCACAACTATACAAATTTATGCTGCCACTGGAATGTTCAATATGTTTTTTGTTTACGAGTTTATATGTATGTACGTATGTGTGTGTCTACGGCAATGTACTCTTTTATTTTTCTCCCTTTTTTTTTTTTTTTTTTACTAAAGTCAAAGTACAAACAAAAGGATTTTTTTTTTTTTTTTGCAAGAGTAGAAGCGCTTGTTACGTATAATGATGATAACACTTGGAAGGCTTTGCAAACAATTGTTTATCGTAGTAACAAGAAAATAAAAGAACGAAAGGAATGCTATAACAACGTGTACGAAAAGTGGAGATAATGGATCGGATAAACATAATAGGTCAGCATAAATTTACATGGCTTGTATGTGCGTTACTATGTCGAAAAATTGTATTATAGTTATTGCTTTATTTCTAGGAACCACACTTCGTTCGCATAGCTTGAAATCATTGAAAATCTCTGATCTCTGATCGGCTGCTTATTCGCAGTCGAAATTAAAATCGACGGCGGTAAACCGTTAAACTTAAATCTATAGCAAAAAAAAAAAAAAAAAAAATTACATTCTGCCGCTTTACGTTTAATCACACCTTTCAATTTCAGTCAGATGCTGTAGGCATTCACGCTGACCTAAGTATTCTTTTTCATGTACGCGTTTGTTGTCAATAAAAATTTTTAATATATAATTAATATTTTTCAATTTCAAAGAAAAATCGTGAACATGAAGGAAACAACAAAAACAAAAACAAAAACGAATGTTTGTTACTTACCCCCAACGCTGGCATTGTAAGCCACACCAACGCCACAGTAATTGTTGAAAGCCACGGCTGCCACTTCACCGGCACATCTCGTGCCATGCTTATTATCACCATTATCTTGGGGCGTTGGATCCGAGTCGTTGCCGTTAATATCGAACGAAGCGTCAGGGTCCTGCAGAATAAACGAAATATACAAACAGTGTGTTAAGCAGTCAACATCGTCTCACCTAAATTTTTTTTATTAAAAATTAAAAATACTTTCAAATTTGAAAAACGAGTACAAATACATGCAGAGAGATGCACCTTACGGTGGCAACTATAACACTCAAAAAAAAAAAAATTGTTTTTTCTTTTTTAGTAATTTTGCACCTTTCCTTAGGCCGGTCAGAGCATCTAACAAAGAAATTTACAACGAGACTTGTATAAAAGTTTAAAATATTGTCGGCATTAGTTTGCTTTTGCGAGATTCGCAAGCCTTAGCCCAGAGCGTATGTGTTACAACATCTAAGATCCATGTTAGTATGTTTTGTAAGTTAAGATTTCCAGCAAAAGAAAACGACCGAATGAAGAGGCGAACAACATTTTGTCCGAAAGGGATCCGAGAATGGGTTCGAATGTTGTACGCGAAATCATTTTTGGAAAAGATATCCTCTCTTAAAAACGGCCAGTTCACGTCGGATGAATTTCCTCTTAGGCTTAGGTCTTTTAATAAGAGTCCCAATCATCTGTCTGCCATATAATGCATTGAATTAATCATTAGTTCTTCAACAACTTATCGTATCGAACGAGAATCACGCTAAAGCCCGAGTATTCAACCAGAAACCGTTGATTCGGAAAAGACAGACTCCTTTAATAAATTTATCATAACACCTGTTGTTGGAAGAATTGAATGCCAACACAATTTTTTAAATTTATTCCACATTAGATGTTAATACCGACACATTTAAGCGGCTATATGGGCAGAATGACCTTTAATTTTATTTGTTTTCTTACGGACAACGCGAAAATGTAAAATGTTGTAGATTATGTGATTGTTTTTTTTTCTTTTTTTTGCTTTTTCGACGAATTTCGTGTACACCAGTCAAGATTAATAAAAGGAGATCGCAGTTATTTCTACGCAAAATAATTGGAACCGAGGAATATTTTCATATTCTTTTATGGTTTAATGCAAATTTCATTTACGTACGACTGTAACCAGATACGTATACGTAACAAACAAACTTTTATTTATATTATTTTTTTATATCACATTTCGATCATTCGATCAAGCAAGAAACAGGTTTCCATCTAATATTTAGATGGTGCGAAATACACGCTGCACTCATTATGGCACAAAGTATATTAAGTTTGTGTGGATGTATATAACATTCAGAAATGTTTTAAATAGACCCATTTTTTTTTATTATTCCGATCAATTCAGAATCATTTTCTCAATCAACTTAAGTATGTCTGTCCGTCTGTTCGTTTGTAGTGACACCATGTAGTCTTGTGTTCAGCAAAGAGATCGCTTTTTTTGGGATGTTTTTATAAAATGTGGTGGTACACCGACGTGTTTTGAACGTAAGATGAACTCTATTGAAAACGGATTGAAACGGACCTGAAAATGATTAGAATATTGACAACTTTTCGACAAAATTCGTCGGGCATAATAGTGCGGCGTAATAAATGTATGTGAAAAGTTCAGTTCCTACATAACTGTCTCTTACTAAAGCTAACCCCTTTTGCAGCAAGACCGTCTATTGTTTGAATATTTCACAGCAAGATTCGGTTAATAATAGCAGTTACAGACTTAAAAGTCACTTGGGCCAAATTTCCATCATGAAGGTTTAATTTTTTATTCGCATGAATGGTAAGCTTTTACATGACAAAAACTTGTATTTTTTAATATTTTGGTATAACGATTGGTCCACAGTCGTAACTTGAGATAGAAATTAATCGTAAGGAATTTTTACCATCTAAAGTCAATTGTTTGCACCTGACATCATATAAGGACTCTAGTGAAGATAAGCTTTTATAGAGGAAAACAAAAAGTACAATTTTTAATACTTTATGATGAAGGTCAGTGCAGGATAGTAAACAAGGCATAGACATTAGTTATAACAGGTTGGGAGGGACTACGCATTGGATCCCTTATAAAGGTGCTCATTAAAATTAATGCTTTCTATGGTAACAAAGTCTAATTTTTAGTGCTTTATGACGAAAATGGGTAAAGAGTAATAAGGTACTTGGAAGCATCAAGTCAGTATACAGGTTGTAGGTCCTCCTTTTTTCTATTTATAAAAAGTGGATTTTTTTTTTTATTTCATCGCGAAAATAAATGAAGAACAGGACTTGGCGGAATTGTCGGCCTTGGCCGTCAATGATATTCTTACTAGTTTTCGTAATAATTTCGAATCGATTATCTGCTATATGCTACAACTTTTCGATGAAAGTGGATCGTGGAAGTTTTTTAAACTCCACGCCAGTTGCGCCAGCGATGTCTGTGCGCTGCCATGTAGTTGAGTACAATAAATGGAAAGTTGTTCATAAATATATTTCCAGTTATACTGGAAGCATTAGAAATTTGTTTGTTCAGTTCGTATATTTATTTAATGATCAAAAAGTAATAAGAATTTTCGACGAGTTTATTCTGTTGTGTTACTTCGTTACTTCGTATTGTTATTAACAGCAGTTTCCCGTAACGACGTCCAGTTTTTCTTTGATCAGTGGATGACCAAAGACTTTCTTATATGTATGCAGCGAGTACTTTGAATATTTTTAGAGATTTTGTCCATTTGTAACAATAACATCAAGCAGGGGAGCCGTAATGGACTGTATCAACGCTTTCGCTAGAGAAGATGTTATGATGCCTTCTCTCAAATGATATTACAGTGCAGGATGCATTTGTCCGATAGCTTTAAATGTGCCCTTTAAACCCTGTGTACAAAATCCATACCGGTATTATTTCTGTAATATGTCTCGTAATTATTCCTATGTTTGCTTTAAAATATTCTTTAATATATTTTTTTTTATTATTTTATATAATTATTATAAAAAAAAAGGGGAAGAAAACAAATCTCAGAGTTGGAGATGATTTGCAGGATGTACGGCCCAAGTTTTAAATTTACTTTTAATCTTCTTCTTTTTTGCAATTTGCGCCTGAAGTTATTCAAACATATAAACGAAGAAACTTCAAGTTCAAGTATTTTGAAGATGTAGGTATTAGGACTTACTTGAAAATACCGCGCATTTGTATTCCCTTTCTTATGCAGTCACCGAAAATTCGCTCATCTTTATGCGAGTCGATTGATCCATTTATCGTGTTTTTTGTTAAGTTTTGATTTACGTCAAAAATGTATTTCAAATTTCTTTTCTTCCTTGTTTTTTTTTTTTTATCAACTGCATAGAAGGGTTATTCTCATGCTTTTATTTTATTATTACTTATTTTATATATAAAATAAAATCTTATTTTTTTTTTCTTCTTCTTTTGCACTAACAGTATAACAACACAAGACTTATATACAATAGTATCCAGGGAATAAAATGCATCATTGTCATAACCATTGACATTCTTATGATGCATTACGATATATATATATATATATGTGTGCATGTGTAGATAGAAATATGTGTTGATTTATATCTTTCTTTAGGATTTAGTAAATTTTATAGATTTTTTTCTTCTCACTTTGTGATATGCTATTAAATCATTGAATTACTTCTTTATCTTATGAAGAATGCTTTAGCTTATTAAAAAGAAAAAATAACAATGAAGTAAAAATATATAGAAAAAGAAAGAGCGAAGAAGTGAATGAAACTTTATTATAAACACCATAGAGAAGAGAAGAGTCCATGTATGGTAAATACCTCCCTCCTTCTTTTGCCTCCCTTTTTATCAACAACGGTTCATGACTTGATGTGTGAAGTAATTTCTTAATATAATAATGGAGTTTATTTTTTCACTATTTATATGTACATATATATTATATATTATGTATATATATATATATATTATTTTTTTTATTGTTGCGCTGACTGAAAAACATTTTACGAGCTTGTAATGAAATTTTGAGATTGAAGAACAACTCTCCTCTTTAAAGTTTTTATATAGATTTTAATGGACTTTCTTTTCAGCTTTTTTTTTTTTTTGCTTTTTTTTTTTTGCTTTTTGTTCTTCGTCTAGTTTTCGTAAGAGTTTTTTGCTTTAGTGTCATAAAATTGACGATTAGTGTCATGAAAGAAAATAGATCGTAAAATATTGCATTTATTTTTTGTTTTTTTTTTTTCCTTTACATTTATTTACGTTATGTTTATTAAATTAATTTTGCTTTCATTTCCTTAAAAACAACCTTTGAAGGAGAAAAAAGAAAAAGGAAATCTCAAGCATAAGCAGGACTAGTTCCCACGTAACTGTTGACGTATTGTTAACTTAATAGGGCAGAAAGAACATCAGCTAATTAAGAGGCATAATTGGCTATTAATTTGTCTTAACCACGTGAATGGACCTTCGAGTGTTAATCGAGATTTATTTTGAGCCAGAATCGCGTTCACCTGAAAAGTTTTATCTCCTAATGAAAATGAAACACGACTTAAGAGAGTAAGCTGAATAGCTAAGTGCAAGCGCAACAGTGAAAAGTGGATTTCTTTCGTTGTTCACGCATTGAAAAAAAATGACTTTAATGTTTGCTCCCATTTGAAGAGAGAATTGCAAGCGTTTATGAAATGAGTTTGACGGTTGCGTGTAAGAGGAGGAATACTCCTCTTGCCAAAGAGATTATAAGTGATGACTTCATTCTTTAATGGAAAATGGCAACGAAGAGTGATGGATAGTGTGACAACAATTAAATCGAATTCAAAACTTCACATAAAAGACTTGACGGAATAAGCTGAAAAGTTGAGAGCGAAAGGACATGACACTGTATTTACGCAACTATTACTACTCCGTCTTGTACGATTTTTCTAATAAAAAAAACCGCTTAAAACTTTATATGAAATTGCCGGACACTTGAACTTCACAACTACGAAAGCATTGTTTTTGAAAAGCGCTTTTGACTCCAACTAACGGAAAAGATGCAAAGAGAAAACCTAATAAACACCGCACTAGCAAGAAGGGCAGGAATGAAACGGTTATGCATATGAACTCATAATAGGTTCCCATGATTAAAATCACTAGAGTAAATGGTGTCTTCAACGTGACGGAGGCTCAATCCTACGGTGTCCGATGGCACACGGAATGAGAAAGCATTACTTACACAAGACGGGCTCGCTCGTAGTTCCAGAATAAGGACATGTATATGGCATGCCCCTTTTGACGGGGACGAAGTCTGTCTAACACCTCAAATATTCAATGCTCCCGCGATTTTGGGAGCAACGATAGCCGGCACGCATTCCCCTGAACAGCTGTTTTCAGCAATTATGAAGAAGATGCTCACCTCGCAGATTCTGCTGCAGTTCTGCAAGAACTGTAGCCAGCAATTCCACGCAGAGATGATCGTCTGGACAACCTGATCGCCGGCCTGCTTTAATTATTTTAAAAGTCTAGAGAACGACCTTGAATACTGTATGACTATATACCAGCTAGATCCATACCTCACAGACTGGTGGTCTATGGGCCAATACAAACACAACTGCGGAACAGTTGAAGGGAGTACCACTGAAGTAATTTAATTAATAGACTCACGCCTGCGTTCGACAATAGGCGCGATTGCATCCTTATTCTAGAACATAGCAGCCATAATGTTTTTGAATATTGTGGGGTTACGATTAACTTTTGGCGGCGGCTGACTAGGAAGTCGCTATTGGGAAACTAAATTTTGAATCTATGACGGTTCGTAGCAGATTCCCATCTCATCGATAATAAATCTGACCAAAGCTGAAGATTAATAACAATTTCTTCGGAAGAGTTCTTTTTCAATTAAATTATTCCGTGTGTATGGTCGAAGCATTTATTTGCAGGCACAAACATACACTTGATGTACACATAGGCGTTTCTAGTTCGAACATATTATTGGTTGGGTACTCTGGACATGCACTTCTTATGCAGGTTGTATGCACAAACAACGACAAATCACTTAATACAAATTCATTGACTTAGCAGATTATGTCCAGGTACCATAACGAGTAAACCCGTTTCAGTCTTTGAGAAACTTTTCTATTCTATTTAGTCCATTACTTTAAAATTAAAGATTTAACAGTGTATAGGTATAAGTTTAACGGGAAGCAAAAAGATGAACGAATGTAGTAAAAATCACAAAATTAATTGAGAATGCCACGTACTTTTATATACTGGGCGCGGTGTGACAAATTTATTGCTAACTTATCTCTCGATAGTATTATGAATGAATATATGTACTTGTGTTTGTACTTGTGCTGTGGATGTGCTTGGCCCCTACTCCCTAACTGAATCTAGACGCTTGTCGCTCATAAACAGTTCAAAGTCAAAAGTCATATCTTTAGTTCTATTAGGTCTTGAATCACTGACGAGTCCATATTAAAATATCAAGCGATCTCATCGAGATTATTTCAGGTGGATCGGGTCTATTCGGGAAGTTAGCTTCTAGACCTAAACTTATTAAATTAAAATATCTAAACTTTGGAATTGCACCGACAGTAAGCTAATGGACGTTTAATGAATTGTACAAAAACTGTGCGCTACATAAGCCTTATATTAAATAGAAGCAAGTAAAAGCATATTAGTTGGCCGACAAGGCCGACTATTAGACGTCCTGCACAAGTTCGCTTAATAGAATTCTTCCTCCATTTACGTGATAAAATATCAAAGGTTAAAAGTTATACTTTACTTTTCGTAGGAATGGTTATCGACGAAGGGCGTCGCAAGGTTGAGCCATATGATCTAATCTTTTTACATCAATTTTTATAGGCTCAAGATCAGGCTTAAATGTGGGGACTGCTCGCAAGCATAATTCAATCCAGTTTTAATGGTCTCCTTCATGTGCAATTGGGTTTGTCCTTGAGCCAGACATTAGCCATGTCAACTACAACATTAACTAAAAATTTGCGACCACAAATAGCTGTGCGAGACATCGACAAACACGCGCACATCTCAATCTTAAGTCTGAATATACTTTACATTACAAGCGGTGAAGGTTTATACCCTTGAATGAATGCCACCAAGCGGACAAACCTATAAACAATACAATACATCAGGTCTTCCCAAACAGTGAGCAATTGATCAATCTTAAGACTTAAGAATTAAATGTTAAAATGCGATGAATGCACAGCTTCGTTAGCGGGACGGTCATGGATGCGTGACTGCTAATATACGGCAACTAAGAGACAGTCACTTGTAAATCTGGTGAGAATCGCCCGCTAATCAAACGCATTTAATGTGCGTTTGTTTTATTTGATTGGTGATGCGACAAATTTAGTCCCGCCCTTTAATCCATCCTGGCTACATGAGCGCAATTCAAATGAGAGAAATATTTAGCTGAATATATTTTATGCCCTCACTTAGCCAAAATACTATCAGAACATGTACATGCATATTAAAATCAGTTTATTGAAAAGCTTTTTTTAGCTTAGGTTTATGCGGCCGTTTTTTGGACTCATAGAGAGAAGAAGTGGAATTAAAAAATAAAAATACAAATAAAAATAACAAAAAGAAAACAAACTCCATTTTCTAAACTAATAACGAAAACTGAAGAATTTTATTTTTACTATTTCAGACTTGAAGAGTTCGTATTTTTATGGCTGTGTTTTCGCATATATTTACATATAATTTATGCAAACAAATTACGCTGCCAAGTAATGTAATAACGTAAATGGTATTTTCATGCTGCTTTATCTGCATGATAAATAATAATAGGAAAGAAATATTTGAAAGAGAGCAATGAGACAGACAAAGGAAAAAATAATTTTTACAGTTTACGAATTTCCGTTTTTGAAAGGCGTATAGAAAGGCGGATTCAGTAATAAAACGAAAACTTATAAAGTAAATAAATCAAAAATTTTTTTTTTTTTTTTTCTTTTTTCCGAGTTATATGAATTTTTGATGAAACACAAAAAGAAATGCAAAAAAAAAAAAAAAAAAAAAATAGTAACATGTAACCTAACAAAAGAAAATTATGCTGACCGCAATAACCGCATTTTTAATTAATATCTCGCGACTCAAGCAAAATAGCATAATAATCATAAATATTTGATAATTCAGAGCACGAGTATATCAGATAAGAGCACTCGTGAGCATTTTCTCACTAACGTCTTGAACGGTTTTAGCAAATCTTTGCTGCAGATCTAAGCTCCACGCCATCAGGTATTAGTGCAACAAACTCAAAGAATTCAAGTTGAGATGGTTGAGAGGTTATTTTCATTTTCGTTTTCTTTTTTTTTTCTTTTTCCTCTTTATTATTATGTAAGTCTATAAAAACGAACAGCATTTACCGCAAGTATCAGTCATTTATGTAATATGATCGCCTGCTTGTTAAAAAATCTATTTTGCCAACAAACGTTAAAATAATTTTCAAGTCTTTTATTAGCTGCTTGCATCTAACACCTGAAAAAGGCATTTATAGGAAAAAAATTGATGCAACGTATGCTAATCAATATATTTTCCATCATTTTCTAAAAGTTGATGCCATCTTTCTGCCGACATGGCGATATCCAATCGTCGCTCATTTTCGCACTTCTTCAGCGTATCGAAACCGCATGGCAACCAAGTCATGCTGCATCGATCTGAACAAATGATAATCAGAAGTCGTCATGTCTAGTGAGTACACGAAGTGCAGAAGAGCTTCGCATTCGAGCGGCAACAGTGTATCCTAGATAGCTCTTCCAACCTGTGACCGAGCGTTGTCATGCAAGAGAATGACTTTACGTATGTTAATCGCTATTGCTGGTCATTTTTTTGCAACAACACATCGTTCAAACTCATCAATTGACTTCGGTAGAGATCGTTCGTTTTCAGTACCTCGTAATACACTACAACTTGCTGATCCTATTATTTGCACAAAAAAAATTGTACGGCCGTAAATATTCCGCTTCAATATCGATGTGAATGACTCTGCTGGACTAACCTTTGACTTCTTGCGGTTGAGACTGTCGTAGTCGACCTACATTTCATCCAACCAGTCACAATACGCTACAGAACACTCCTCGTTTTTTGCCTGCCAAGAAACGCTACCGCGATATTGAAATGTTTCCAAATGAAAATTTCAGTCAGTTCAGCTCGCATGGCAGCCATTTGCCCGCCTTTCGGATCTCTTCTCAGCGCATGTGAACATCCAGAGACAGTTGATTTATCAACTGCTAAGCTGTTTGAAAATTCTTCGAGATTTTGAGTTTGGTTTTCATGCAATAAGTTTTTCAAAGGCAATGAATGTCGAAAATGCAAATTTTGAGCGCTCCATGATTATCGTCCGTATACACACGGAAATACTCAATAATATTAAATGGAAAATGGTTATTCTACATATACATAAAGAGAAATGTCAAAATTACGAAATTTTCATCAATAGATTTCGCTGATCAAAATACCTACAAGCGCCTATTTAAACAACTTTGAACTGAAATTCAAATTCTTTTAAATTATTAAAGTTAAGTAAATATTTTTGAACGAGTTCTTAGCGTACTTGCAAACTAACGACCAGACACACATATGCGAGAAAAAACTAAGCATATATAGTATAAAGTACACAACAGAAAACACTTTGGCAGACGGACTACGAATGGACAGACAAGCGCACTTGGATTAATCAACTTACGATATTGTGTTAATCAAGAGTATATTTACACCATCACGGGCCTGTTGAACTACTACTAAACTCTCACATTGCATTTGTGGTTATAAAAAAACAAAAAAAAAAAAGAAAAGAAAAGGAAAACAACATATCTAAGAAATAATATTAATTGATCGAATACGCGTCTCATAAGCTGATTAAAAGCAGATTTAATGCAATTGTTATTGTTTTAAGTTTTTATTGAATTTATTAGAACGTTGGTCAGGAGGGGAAAAGAACAGAAATGTATAAAAAGTATTCACACACGCGCGCACACGCACACACACACACATACATACATATATAGACATATATATATATATATATATATTTATAAAATACAATAAATTGTACGTTCTATTGTTTACTTACATAGTTTTGAGCAAGGTCAGGATGATTTGTTTGTATGCCATCGTCCAATATTGAAACAACGACACCCTTGCCCGTATAACCTTTCTGCCAAGCCGGTTCAATATTCATATCCAGACCATCTTTGGCGCCACCATTCTGTTGTTATTATAAAAATTGTACAATTGTTGTTTTTGTTGTTGTTGTTGTTGTTATTATTATTGTTGATGTTCCGAAGAAGAAAAAAAAAAAAAATCCAGGACATTCGGATACCCAATACAAGGACGCAGCATCAGTGTTGAGAGCCAAAGGGATATAAAAATAGAGAGAGAAAGAAAGAAAGAGAAAGAGAGAGAGAGAGAGTGAGAAAAAGAAGAAAAAAAGAAAGGGAAGAAGAAAAAACAACGAATTCAGATATAGTGTTGGTGTACATTAATAAAGTAAATTGATTATAAAAAAAGAAAGGGAAAAAAACAAAAAAATAATAATAATAATAATAATAATAATAACAACGAAAAAGAAAAAAAAAAAACAATGCCAAAGAGTAATGCAAAGGAAAACGGAAAATTACTGAAGAAAGGAAAGTAGCAAAAAAGAAAGAAAGTGAGAGATAAAGCCAAAGAGCATAAATAAATTAAAAACTAGTTTATTTGTTAAGTCATTACGTGTCTCATACACGTTGTACTATATATATACATACATATATATATATATTCATTCATATATATATATATATATATATAAGTATATATATGTTGGCATATATCCTTGTTTTCTTTCTCTAGTATTCTCTCCACTCTCCAGTCACTAATAACATTTTAATTGAAAAAAAAAAATCAAAACGGGAAATATACAAATGGAAGTAACTGGACAGCATAATAATATATTGTTTCGCTTTAAAGGAAATTTGCTACAAATTGTGTGGAAAAGAGAAAAACAAATTAGTAGAATTAGCACTTGAAGCAGATTAATGCAGATACAGTAGACGAAAAGCACTGGTAACTTTTTATTAATAAAGCGGAATATTGTAAATGTTGTCTGCGTTAGATGACTTTTTTCTCTTCTTTGGCTTATCGCTTACTCTGTTAAAAAAACACACTTGCAGGTCAATAAAATTAATCAAAGACAAAGCCCTTCTGCATTGACTTCAATTAATTTTAATGCATTTTTTTTTTCTTGGTCCGATCTAAAGATTATTTTATTCGCTCTTCTCTGCTCTTTCTTGGATATTGAAGCGTTTGCAATATATATGTAAAAGTGATCATTTTTAGACCTGTTAGCTGAAAAACTTGCGTTGCATGTTTCTCTTCATGTCGGATATACCCGTTAGGGCGACAATTAGGTTTGCCTTTACATGGCTCGATTTAATTTAAATTTGAAGCAAAATTTCTGGTATCCGCCGATTAATTTTTTTTTCAAAATTTGTATAATAATCCCTTGGAATATTCGGGTTTTTCGTGTTTGGGTTTAATTTAATACAAAATTTGACGGAATCATTGTACATCTGTGCCAGAAAGGAAAGCATCAAGTTCCCAGTTTTCTTTCTTCGTGTATACAGTTTCAAGAGAAGACAGACAAATTTAGATGGATGCGCGATCAACTTGGAATGAACGTCTAACCAAAAAGTATATACACTTGATGAAGCCCCTTATACACTTTTTTTCTCAATGCTTTAGGTTACAAAGACCAGACTCCACTAGAGTCGACATTTGCTAAACTAAGCACATGGAGGCATAGAATAAAGTCTATATTATATTAACAGTCGAGGGATAAGGTAGTAATGTAATAATTAGGTATCTCTAACAGAGTGAGAGAGAGAGAGAGAGAAAGAGAGAGAGAGAGAGAGAGTGATCGTTTAACTTAAGCATTAGATTTTGGATGAAATAAATTTAAGCGATTTAAAGGAAGTTTCCTTTCATTTAGACAAACGGAAAGAAGGACATGGCAGCAAGCATTTTGGAACTTTACGCCGAAGCAATTTTCTGCAACCATTAAGAATAATTGGTATAAATACCCACTACATTGATCTTAAATTATTAAACACAAACGCTTTGAAGTTTTTCGCAGTTGCTTCAGTTTTCTGATTAGTTTACTTGACTTATGTTAGAGAGAATTAGCGAGAGAGAGAGAGAGAGAGACAGAACTGGATGAATAGGATGAATATTTTTTTAAAGCCAGTTTGCTGTGCGTTGGCGTACGTTAAGATTCTTAGCATGCCACAAACAGGTCAGTCTTTTTGAATATTTTTTATTAACAATTAAATCGGTAAGAGACTTATTACCCTTCCATCGTTTTTCGACTAAAAGCAAGATGAGTTTTTACGCAACTTTCATCAAGGCAAAGCTTTGAAATTTTTTGTGCTGCTTTCACATCCTCATTGGGTATGATCTTGCGATACGACTCTTGGCACATGTATTACGAGTTACGCTCTGTGCTCTACTAGACCACGCACCATATACTAAATATTCTCATATAGCAAAGCTTAGGGAAGGATGAGAGAATATTTAATTGTAATTATAATTTCGATTATTCTTATCTCAGGGAAGACTTTATTTAGATTGTGGTCTCCTTTTAAATATTTTCTGACAAATTCTCGCCTTCTCTCTCTCTCTCCCTTTCACTCTCTCTTGAAATTTCTTGGTTAAATGAAACATTAAGTGTGTGACGGAAAATATACTTTACATGCTTGTCATTAACCGTATGTTCTATCAACTTTAAATAAAGCATTATGTACGGTAAACAAAGTCGACTGTTTTAGTAAAGAAGCAAAAGTTATTTAGCAAACTTTTCACTTCCCAAGAAAGAACAAAAGATGACAATAACGGCAATAGTGGCAACAATAACAACTAATTCATATATATATATATATATATATATATATATATATGTATATATGTATATAAATATTATATATACATATAAAAGTTTGTTGTTAATGTTTACATGATCTATTTATATAATGTTTGCCTATGTGCATGCAGCTCGAAAATGCTTAAGGAANATATACTTTACATGCTTGTCATTAACCGTATGTTCTATCAACTTTAAATAAAGCATTATGTACGGTAAACAAAGTCGACTGTTTTAGTAAAGAAGTTGAAAATATTTCTGCGATGTTTTCATTCGCTTCTCTAAAACAGCAGAATTTCATTTCTTATTAATTATTGCTATAACAACTAATTCATATATATATATATATATATATATATATATATATATGTATATATGTATATAAATTATATATACATATAAAAGTTTGTTGTTAATGTTTACATGATCTATTTATATAATGTTTGCCTATGTGCATGCAGCTCGAAAATGCTTAAGGAAATAACAACACATTAGAAATTTCTAAGAAAAATGAAGAAATTGTTCATATTTTCTGTAAGCGACGGTAAAGAATATATTTTATGCTTTTCTATAGAGTTTCCTCAAATATGTATACATACATATGTAGTTCTATACTATATATATAGTTACGTAATTGTAATTGTAAGCATGTGTGCAATATAATCAGCCAACAGAACTTACATATATTATCATATATATATATATCTATATATATATATATATATATAACCGTAAGATGCACAATAACAACTTGAAAATAGTAGAGGAATACACGCACATAATAACACATAAACAAAGCCCGGTCTGCATAGTTGGTCTAACCATATACAGTTTTAAATGTGTGTTTTGTGGTCTTGTTTCTGGTGCAATATTCTGTGGTCTTTAAGGAATCATGTGTAAGACGTCAAGGAAACACCAAACATTTTGTGTTAACTGTAACAATATTCCATATTTGTATGATTGTCCGTCTGTCCTTTCGTTTCTTTACTCTTTCCACTTTCTTATTCTCACTCCCACCTCCCCTTTGTTGTTGTCTCAGTCTATCTGCTTTTTCTTATTATTTTCATTATCACTATCTGACTGCTAGCTATATAGGAGCTTATATACGAATTGTATGATATTCTAAGTTGGTGTGGCGTTGCTCTTTTCGTTGTTGTTGTTATTTGTTTCAAAACAAAATAAATTACAGTTGGAAAATTGTGAACATAAATATCCATGTGTGCTATAAAAGCAAGAATATAAAGGCTTGCATACACACAAACATATATATATAGCCATAAATATATTACTCGTTTTCGTATTCTCTTTTCTCTTATTTTCATTTTATTAAAAACAAAAAATTAGAAGAAGGCGAATAAATTCAAAAGTCGGGGATATATAAATTTATAAAAAAAAAAATATATATATATACATATATATATATATATATTTTTGTAAAGTTTTGCTATCGTATTTTCTTGCTCTCTTTTTTCTTAATAATTAAATCAAAAGCAAATCCGCATATATTTTCATAATTTCTTTGTTGCAAAAATATCCCCCAAAAGAATTTATAAACACTAAGCTAAAAAAACTTTCTTTATATGAACACAGTCGTGCGGAATGTGAAAAGTGCAAACAAATACAAATTTTTGAATTACAGTTAAATGAAAATTTACGAAATTTTTTTCTTATTTCTAATTATTTATAATACGAAGAAAAGTAAGGAAGAAAGTTTAGTTCAGTGTAATAGAGCAAATTTGCTTTCTTCTTCTTCTTCTTCTTCTTCTTCGTTTTTAAAAGGATACGAAAGATTTTTTTTCTTCTAATTTCGTTTACTGTGTGCATGGAGCACAGTACAGCTTGTCAGAGTATGTGTGTACCAGCATGTATTTTATAGACACTATTTTAAAGGAATTGTTTTTTTTTTTTGAAAACATTTTATCTGCATTCGTTTTATTTCTTTCTTGTCTACGATTTCTCTCTGGTGTATCATAAATATACCCAAACTCCCTGGTTATATAAAATTTACCTCGTTTGGGATAGGTTAGCTTTTAAGCATTATGGTTAGCGATTAGATTGAAGATTTGCCCATATCCATAAATAGGAAACAACAACGAACGAAATAATAAACATTGCTCACATACATACATTACTCACCAAGTACCACTGCTCTTTGAACAAAGGATCCGGGAATATGCTGCGCGTGCCAGCATCGCGATATTGTATGCGGGGCGCGCGCGGTACCAGGGGATGATAAACTGCGCTGGGCGTATAGGCTAAGCGAGGTGATGTTAAACTAACACCAAACCCCGTTGATGAGCGTATAACGTCATACGGCGCATAGCCAGGTAAAGCGCTAAAAGGACCATCACGTTTGCGTCGTATTTTCTCATGCAATTGTTGCAACCATCGTACCTAAAAGATTAAATTACAAGTTTTAATAACTTAAAGTTTAATCTACTCCTACTACCAATACCACTGAAGGGGAAATGAATATCTATTGAAATTGAATTTTGATTGTTAATCACTTTATGAGATTCTAATGAAGTAAACACGCTACATAGGGTGTGGGAGAATAACTGCTGTTCCTATGCGATAGCTTTTTCGTTAAAATCCATTCAACTAACTGCTGGCAAAAAAAATGTCCCCACAAACTATGAGAGTGCGTAGCATAAAATATTTCTTTCTGTCTACAGCACCCAGAAGTATGCAGTAAAAATATCGCAATGAAATGTATTCTAAATCAGCGTAAGATTATGAGATAATCGTGCTGTCTCCACCCCTTTATCCATCTATGCATATGTCTATCCTTTCAACTGCCTGCCGATTTTCTGCAAGAGACAAAACAACTACGTTAGCCTATACGCTGTAGCGGACGTTCATTTACCAATAATTCTTAAGGTCAGGTGAAGTCACGATGTTTGATCTCGATCAACTCACACGATATACGTAGTATTTATCAGTTCCTATGTATGGCTTTATGCCAGTGGATATCTGACATTATAATGTTTTTAATAACGAATCATTTTAAAGACCGTTAGAGTTCCACTCAGGTACGCAGGTCGTAGTCTTTCGGAAGAGAAGTGTTAATCGAGTTGTAAGTAGACCGCAATTGATGGTGCGGTAGCACGCTATCAACTTATAGATCACGAAAGACTTCAACCTTCAAACCGCCCAACAGTTTCAAGATGATCTGTTAGTTGTAGATGTGCTGTAGTTCTAGTGTTTTATAGAAAGCAGTTTACTTGAAGTCCGCAGTTGACGTTTAGGTAGATCGCAGTCGATTTGAAGCAGAGCGCAATTGATCTATGAGTAGTAAACGAAGTTTACACAGCTTGCAAGCGATAGAATTTTGCTTATGCTAGTAAACTCCAGGCTACAATACATTTTCCAATATGCGAGTGAAAGATTTCAACAACAATCTCTTATAGATAGCCAGCTTGCTTAGCGAAAGCTAATGTAACTGAGATCTGCTTTACACAAAGACGGAATTCTCTAAAAGTAAACTGCTCAGAATATCGGAATGAGAGGACCATTAAAATCGTTTTTTTTTTTTTTTTTTTTTAACTTTAATTCGTCATTAACTCGCGTCCTAATTTATTGGTAGTGTAGCATATAAAATAAATAGTATAAGTAATTACCTCGGGTTCTGATTTTAAGGCGCTATGGTGTTCGCTATTAAATCTCAAAGAACGTTTTGTTATACGTTTATTATGAAAGAGATAATAATCCTTTAAAGAACCAACCTGTAAATAACAGAATAAAGAAAAAAAAAAAAGAAGAAAAATTACAAACATATTAAAAGCAGTTTAGTAATGTTTATGGTAAATTCTTCTTTTACTTCACAAAAAAAAAAAAAGAAAAAAAAAAAAAGTCTTAACCTAAACGTTTTAATTGGAATTTAATATAATCTCTCAGAAATGGACGTTACATGAGTAGACAAACATCAAAGTGATTCAAAATGAGTTACACATGCATTCCGTTTTTTAATAAATAAATTGTCAAAAGAGAAGTGAAATTAATGAACTCCTATAGAGCTATGTAAACTTTATTCATCAGTTTAATTAAATTCTAGAACGAAGTAAACAATCGTGTAAAAAGTATGTTTCAGGTGCGCGTTATTGTATGCATTATTATAACCATCACCGACGGACGACGAGTATATTCTTTTTGTCAAAACGTTTGCAACGTCCAAAAGGAAGCATCAAAGACCAAACAAAATATATCGATGTACATATTATTGATTAGCATCACATATTCAATCGATTCAAGTGTTTCGGCTTGTATGTCTGTCCGTCTGTATAATGTCTGTGGTAAACATTGTCCTGGCCAAAAAAATAAAGTAATCGATTTCAAATTTGCCAGAAACATTGGAAATTCGTTTACGCAAATTTGTATTGTAAATGGGTCAAATCGATCAAAGTATACGCCCACAGTACTACGTAAAGTGAGAATATCTCCGTTCTTCAAAAGGAATAGAAAATTGGTTTTTGCTCATTACTCTTAAACACGAGTAGATAAATGTATAAAAACTTAAACACTTATGATCTGGGCGATGTCGTCGTAACTGTATACATATAAAAGTGGAAAAAAAGACCACGCCTTCCCACTATTATATTGTATCGAAATTTAATTTTTTTTTCAATACCTTTATAAGGCGCAGAAACAAGTTTCAAAAAATCCATATTAATTCTTGGCCAGTTTCAAATTCGGAATGCACCTAAACATGTCCGTCCATCTGTCCGTATACCTAACTGCGTAGGATCTGTGGTGAACATTATCCCGTGAGCAAAAATCCAGATCCAGAGCCTATAAATTTGCAGATGAATTTGGAAGTGACTTAAACAGGTTTTCAAGGCCCGCACACGCTTCTTCGACAAAAGCACTTATTTTGAAGAGAGAAGAAATCAGCCGCGCCCACTCCATATTATAGACCATGGAAATTTTGTTCTTTCATTTTTTTTTTTTTTTTGTTTAGGATAACACTGATGGGTATAAGAGATTCGGTCGCGACCGAATATAATTTTCTAATTTTCTGTTTTTGTTTTCATTTTTTTCTTGCTTTGCTGTTGACGGCAACGATTTCAATTACCACAAGAAACCAAAATGCATTTCTAAAGATAAAAAAAAAAAAAAAAAAAAAAAAAAAAAAAAAAAAAATCCCGGGTTCCCAGGGGGGGGGAAAAAAAAAAAAAAACATATCCTGGTATCCAAGGGAGGAGGAAATAACAGCAAATAAAACAAGATTTATTTACAATTGTCGGTATTTCGGTATTTTAATCAATTTTAGGAGATGATGTATTGCCACTCAGAACACGTTTAAACTGCAACATATACATACATAGACATGTACAAACTCGCATTTAGATTTGCAAGGAAAATCAAACACAACAAATAAGAAAAGTAAGTATTTGCCTTAAAGCGAATAATTGATATCCATCGCGCGGGGTATACTATACTAAAGCAAGTATATGGAAGATTATGCATTGCTCGAGCGGTTCTGGAAGTTTGGGAATTTCTTCTCAAAAACTTTTATATACCAAGTTTCAGAAACGTCTGCAAATTGTTGATTAGTTGAGTCGTACATATATCGAAATGTGTATGTGTAACTTAAAATCTTCCTCTTGTTAGGAATATATTTGTGTATTGACATACGTACGTATTCATTGAAATATTCATGATTGCGTTTATTAAAATTTCGCTCAGCGTTTAGAGCTTTTCATAGATTGATCGCGTTTCTCTAGAATTTAAGTACGCATGTCCATGCATCACGTTTTCATTTTCCATCTCTTGCAATAGTGAGAGTTCGCATAGAAAAATGGGCCGGACTGACATATCTATGCCTAAATCGATCAAAAATACTTATATTTTTTAATAAAAAACATTTATGAAGTTTGTGACTTTTACAAGCAGTGTCACAAAATCATTATATAAGTGGATGTATGTGGGACAACCTCAGTGGGGGAAACTTGAAGTAAACAACGATTGTGGTTTCTCTTACTTTCGCTTTGGAAGGACTTGGGTCAGGGAGAACTTGGCACACATAATAAATCTTACTTTCGACTGAGAGTTTCTTAGCCAGCCACAGCCAGATTTCCAGGCTATCAAAGTAATATTGGACAAGATTATGATTGACTTGTTCCGCAATAAGGCCACAGTTCTAAAGTTCCAGAATATGGAACGGTTTGATCTATGCATATATGGACTTATCATTTAAGGTATTTGTGCCCATTTTAAACTATATAAATCATAAATTGAAATCGGCGGAAGAAAAACTTTTGTCAATTGGAAGGAAAAACCCCCGCACAAAGCCACTTGAAAGTGGCTTTTATTGATTTAAGGAAAATCAACAAATTCACACATGAGGGACACAAATAGTAACAGAAAAGTTTTTGTTTTTTGTTTTTTGTTTTTTTTTTTTTTTGCAAACAAAAAAACAAAGAAACATAAATTGAAAATCAACTCATGTTGCAGTTTTAAAAAGGGATTTCCGTGATTTTTTTTGTTTTTGTTTTTAAATTGTTGTTGCAGCCCCACATTACCGTTCTGACGGTTGAGATCTGAAGTTAATTCACTGCATTGACCCTTAAATTGATGTTTTTATTCTCATGTCATGTTCGTTGTTGTTGTGTTTTTTTATATAAAGCATTAAATGGAAACTTTTCACTTAACATTCGTTCACTTGCTGCAGTTTTCCTTTTTCTTTTTTTTTTTGGAATATTGTTGAGAGTATTTGTAGTTAAACTTTACTGAAGTGTATACGCGTTAGTTGTTTAGGGATTTTGTTTTTTCACTTTTTATTCCCTTTTCCATGCAATCAATAAGATTTCTGATTTTTTTTTTTGCTTTTTCTTTCTTCCCTAACGTTAGATAAAATTTAAAAAAAAAAAATTTTAAATTCCTCTTCGGTTTTTTTTTTTTTTTTTGTAAGTTAAGGAATCTTTGCAACAAATCCTTAATTGTATATATATGTATGTATGTATTTGCCAAAATCTCTTTTCAATTATTTTAAGGAAATCCTCAAAAACTACTCAACAATTATTTCGATTAAATTGCTTTATACCCTGTCGCTTAATTAGCATTCATTATCGATTGAGGCGAAAAAAAAAAAATTACGCTTGCAGAAGCAAGAAGAAGAAAGTATATCTAAATAGCTCCTTGTAGGTGATACCCTACTTTAAGGATAGATGAAGATTCTCTTCGAAGTCTGGTCCTTTTGAAAGCAAACTTTAGAAATTTTCTTTCTAAAATTTCTTACTCATTAGTTTTTATTGAATCGTAATGTTTTGCAAGCTATACAGCAAACTAGAACAGTTATCATCTCAAGACTGTGTAGCTCGATGCCTTCTCTCATACATTTTATTTGTTTTAGTGCGCTACAACCATAGCATGCAATTCGGCCCTTGTTGACCTTCCAATAATTGACCTAATTTTCGTTTCCATTCTCTGTTAGTGCAGAGCTAAAGAAAGTCCCAATAATTACTTTTAATCCACGAGCGATGTTTCATATAAACTGAGTCCTCTACATCACTGACTTGAAGAAGAAAATAGCAATTAAACGCACTTTTAAATTTTTAATGAACGCTTATTCTCCGCCAATAGAAACGTATTTTTACAATTTTTTTTCTTTTTCTTTTCAGGATGAAAGGAAAACCAATAGAAGAAAGAGACTCGGGAAGACATATGTAAAAAAAAAAATGTATTAAAAAAATCTTTAATTTTTAAAAGTCTTCGGGGCAACCTGTTCGATTAGCTCAGTTTTCTATTAAGAAAATGGGAAATCCTTTAATTTATTGCACATTCCCGCCTATACCTAGAGAAATGCGTTGGATATCTTAAAAGTATTCATTTTTGTGTACTTGGCGAATTTTTGGGCAGGAGAGGGTGCAATTTTGGCCAAAAGAAAGGCACTCTTTTAGTTATAAAGAAACATTTAAATTAATTTATTTATATTCGTTTACTCTACGCATCGTTCTTTGGACTATCATTGTTTACATCTTGCACACATGTGTTGCAGGCACGTTTTTTTATTAGAGTACATTTTTGATAACTCTGTGGATTAGTCAGCGTAAAACTGCCATTGAATGCTTAAATTATTGCCATCATTTTCTTCTCTCGGAAATTTTATGCTCGAAAGAGCTCCTTTCTCCCTTTCATCTGCCGAAACTCGAATCGCAGACTATCAAGTGCTTGACAGTAGCACAGGAAGCATTCGAAACTCTCTCAACCTATTTTGCTATTTTTTTAGATAATGAATTTTTCTTTGCCAAATATTTTCGAAGATTTGAAGCATCTATTAGGCAATAAAAAATGTTTTTTTTTTTTTTTTTTTAATTTGGAAAATTTACAATGGCTTTCCTCTTAGTTCGTGTCCTGAGTGAGTTCTGCGTTCTGCAATTTGTACTGAAAGATGTAAACTTTGAAAAAAACATGTAAAAAAGAGGCCGCTTTCGTGCTGAACAAATTGTCTTTTGCTAATCTGTGGGATCCACTTGCACGACTTTAATAAATAGTGTAATTCCAATACCGCTTTAAAATCTTAGCTTTTGTAAAAACATTTGCAAACTTCCAAATTTAAGCTCTCAAATTTTGTCCAGCTATAAAACAGCAAACTGTCTCGGCCTATATTTTGCATCCTACCCTAATAACGTTTTTCGCGAAAATTGATTCGTTGCAGAGCAGAAGAGACAAAATTTTAACAAGTGGTGATGGAGACTGACCCATAATATTATAGTAATTTCATACGCCTATTTTTGGATCCTGCCCTATGTAAGGATTAAACTTGTACTACATTAGGTTGCGTTTTGGGCCCGCTTCCCCATAAGTACGCACATGAAAAATTTGTCTTCATAGAGAAAAAAGATATGATTTTTGTGTTCTATAGCAAACAAGAGAATTGTGTTAGAAAAATGTGGTGTAGGGTGTTTATTTGATGGTCGTCCTTGCCCGTCTATCATCTTCTTATTTGTTTGCATTTTTTATTTTTATTTAGTTTTCCTTATTACATTATGCTATTCTTTGAATATGTTTTAATTATCAATTATCTTAGCAGAGGTGTAAAAGAAGTCGGCCTTGAAATGAGCCGGTTATTATTTCTTACTCGTTGGATATTGTTTTATGCGATTGTATTAACGTTGCATTCTCCAAACAATGCCCTCACAAAAATTCAATGGCTAAAGATGTACAAATCATTGCATAAAGAAAAATCGATGAATTAATTAAAAATTCTTCCATAAAACAACACAACGATACTTGATTAGAAGATAAAAATTTCAA
>KK502403.1:2158271-2170107 GCA_000688735.1 Glossina austeni
CGCCCCCCACGCCCTTCTTAACCCTTCTTACCTCTTTCTTACCCCTTCTTCTTCTTTTTCTTCTCGTCATGCTTTTATTTTGTAGTAAGCGAAGAATGAAGAAAAAAAAAAAAAAGTGGCATCGAGTGTGTATGCACGGTATGTAATAACTTTACAAAATTTCTTCATCTTATATATGTTACGTGTAGATAGCTTCGCACATATGCGTTCATAAGTGTAAGCGCATGCACGGTGATGCAATTACGACGAAAGGGAGTTCGAGCAAATGTGTACACAAAACATATATATATATATATATATATGTGTGTGTGTGTGCATGCACACGCTTGGATATGACACAAATGTTATTACATTTGTTTGATGCATGAGCTTAAGGCTTGAGTAAGAAAAACATTCTGTAAATGCTCTGCTTGTAAATGTATGCTTGTGAAGGTAAATTGAATATGTTTTCCTTTCTGTTTTTTTTCTTGTTTTTCTGTCTCTTTCATCTCTTGGTTCTTTTTGTTTTTTTTTTTTTGTTTTTTTCTTTTTCTTTTAACGAAATAAAAACTTTGACAATTATTTACTTTTATGTGTTAGATACACATACACACCGCATACGCACATGTCTGCTGTCAAATAAACTTGCATAAGAGCGCGTGATTTATACGAAAGTTTTGTAACTGCAAAAAAAAAAAAATGGGAAGAGATTTTCACTGAATATATTAAAACTAATAATAGAACGAGACTTTTAAAAGTTAATTTCTGTTTCAAAAGCTTATCTTCTAACTGTTAGACAAGACAAGACTTATTTTATTCATTCCTATATGGCGTCTTCTTTCTTGTCTATTTACTTTGAATTAAATTCGCTTACGTTTTCATTTTCGTTTCCTTCAAACATGATATATGAGTAAATACTTTGTCCCTTAATCCGTCCACAAGGCATTTACGAAAATTACAATTTTCGAAAGGCAAAAAAGCCATATTTAACAAAATTGTCAGTCTAAGCATGACTACGTATAGCGTAAGTAGGTGAAAATTTCCGCATATGCTCGGCCTGCGTAACAATAATTCATAAATCAGTCTTGAGACAACGTCCCCTTTATGTCATTTTGCAACTTTCTAATGAGTTTCAGGCGGTCTGCAAGCCTTTGCAAGTGTGTTCTTTTCTACACGCCGAGGATTTCCATGAGTTTATGCCTTAAAGCGTTGATTCAAATTTCAACTTTTACTTCATTTTTGATGATATTTTTTGTGTTCGATTCATGATTGGCTTATGTGAGTACATTCTTTTGAAAACTCTTACAAACACTGTTACACTAATTGTATTGTACTCTGATCAACTGACAACTCTTTCAAATGTTGCTCTACTATTGTTTCCGTCTCTTCGTCCGCGGTCTTTGTTTACTTCTTCTACCCGGTCAAAAAATATAATCGCGATGTTGTAAAAGACTTTACAAAACCTATGGTAGCATTTTTATATACCGTCCTTCTCATAATTGAAGTAACAACAACAACACAATCCTTTTATCAGCCATTTTTGTCTTGATCTCTCTCTCTCTCTCTCTCTTGTGGTTCTTCAAATCCGCTTTATATAAAGGAATCTTCTTTTTCTATATGCGGAATTGTCGTTAATTGAAACCCGATTAGTAGTGCACAAGATCATGTAAGTTTCGTAACTATTTAGGACGGACAAGATTTCACATTCTCCACACAGATAGATCGAAGTTAAAAGCATGCCATGCCTATCCTGAAAATCTTAATTGAAAGGACTTTACCTTTAGCTGTTTCTTACCTGCAGAAGTGTTACAGTTTATGGCCATAAAAACGAATGGGTACCATTTTCCTTTCTTTTTCAGTTCTATTCGCAAAACAAGGAAAATAAATCTCGAATTCATTATCATATTATACATGCCACGCCTAAAAGTACAAATGCTATTTGATGAGTATATGGTATGCAGGATGACATTGGAAAAATCGCTTCCTGCGTGAATCACGAAAATATTAAAATTCATTTTTGCCAAGATGTGAAAATTTATGAAAATTTTATACGTGCCACGCCTAAAAGTACAAATGCTATTTGATAAGTATATGGTATGTAGGATGACATTGGAAAAATCGCTTCGTGCGTGAATCAGGAAAATATTAAAATTCATTTTTGCCAAGATGTGAAAATTTATGAAAATTTTATTTTCCTAGTTTAGGCCGATTGTTTGTCGCTGCCTATTATTTTTGCTCACCTCTTAGGCAACTTTCGTACTCGATCTCGAAAAAATCTACGCTCAAAGGAACGCATATTTACGTATCTTAATAATAATCAAAGTACCGTTCCAGCAAATAATAAAACATCCACTAAAACCCGGAAGAAATCGGAAGAAATAACGTTTACTGATAGCAGCAGGGAAGGTAGGACTTTTCCGATTACATTCGTAAAGATGTCGTGAACAAGTTTCTCCCCATCATACTGAAAACTCACGATAGCTTGGTTTTTACTATATCACGCCCATTTTTTGTTATAATTGCATTCTATATTTTTATTTTATATTATTCATGGGGCCGCCATGAATTCTCAACTTTCCCGTCGAGTTTCATGGTTCGCCTAACCTGCATGATGACTATTTGGGTTATGGGTATCGTAATGCATCAACTTTTCAAGCATCTCTTTAGTTTGAGTTTTAGTCAGCAGCCCACTTACACTACTTACTTATCTACTTTCACACTATCGCCTAAAAACCAGAAAGAACTCATGTGTACTCTGGAATTTCTTGAACGTTACGTCTCAAAAATTAGCCTCTGCCACAAGAAGATTTACGATACAGTAGGCAAACATTGAGATATGAAGTAGGGTAGGGTAGTAGTAGGGTGAAGCGGGCTTGCTTGCTAACCATCACATCTTCATTTAAATCTGAAGCAAATAATTTTTGAAATCAGAAATTTAACTGCATATACTTTAATTAAAAGCAATGGAAAAGAATGGAAGGCTTAGTTGAAAAAAGTATTTCTAAAAAATTATCCACAAACTATCCATAGATTGAATCTTTCCTTTCAAGAATGAGGCACGAGTAAGCGTTAAAATTGCTCGCTACTCCATGTATGTCCGTAAAGGCGAGACATGCTCTAAATATTCTCGATAATGCAGTTGCCTGAAGATAAGCAACGTTTAGCCACCAAAGTACGATGCGTTCGTGATAAGATTTGCTGAACGATTTTTCCGATTTCCCCACTGATGGTGTAGCGGGTTAGTTCCCAATTATCATTGCTATTAAAATGATGGCATAGAGTTTAGAAATCGGCAGGTGGCCGACCAAATCTTGTTCTCGCTTATTTCGGGAAAACTTCTTCGTTTTTATCAATAAAACGAGATGCATATGCAAAAGTCGGGCCAGAGTCATGTTTAATGCCTCGCATTTTGAGAAACGCTTCCACGTTCTCTTCAACGTCAACAACAGTTGGTTTGTGCCGAAATATGTGCAAGTAGCAGCAGCCAAAAAATGCGTAAAATTTTCAAACGGTTTCCCTTTTGCAGAGATGCGTAAAACTTTGTGGGAAAGTATTTTCTATATAAAACTAGCAAAGTATTATAATGTGTATGTGTATAGTGTGGAAAGGAAAATTTCGAAAAAGCGATAAGGAAATGTTAAGCAAGCATTCAAGTAAATGTAATATTTTTGTCGAAATAAGTTTTTAATTAAAAACAAAGTAAAACAAAAAAAGAAAAATATTATAATTTAAGAAAAGAATCTGATAACGCAACGTACAAATACAGAAGTCATGGTAATAGTAAATAATAGTCGAGCATCTCCCTTAAAATGCCCCGGCCATAAAGAAAAGATTTTTTTTTTTTTTGCATTTTTCATTGTTGTGTGTCTTTATAATTCTATTCTCTCTCTCAAGAAACTCTTTACAGAAATATTTCAGACATTTTGTTCGCTTGCTTTTACATACTCACATATATTTTGCGTAAAAATTTCTGTTTTGTCAAAGGCATGAAGAAACAATAACAACTACAAGCCAAAAATAAAAAAAAAAGAATAAAAACAAGGAAAACACAAACAAACAAACATGTCATGTTCTTTTATTTTTGAAAATGTTGTACAAGAAATTTTTAGTCCGTTCTCGTATTTCCTCATGCAGTACACGTAAACAAATATTGTGTATAAAGAAATTCTTAAATAAATACTCGGTCCATTCCACATTTACACACACCCTCCCACCCACCTAACCACCCACACACACACATATATATATATATATATACTTTCACTTTTATCCTCTTTCTAGCATAATAACGTACATAACTAAATATTCGTATTCATATATGTGCATATACATATCTATTATATATTTATATGTATATGTATATATCCAGATATCTGCATAGTTTGGTTGAATTGTAAGCATAAATGGAAAAGAAAAACCGAAACTAAAATACTTTCGCATATAACTACGCGCGAAAATGTTTCATATGAGGGTGCGTAGGAGCGACGGAATATTCAAAAATATTGTAGCGTATGTATCCGCTTTTTCTTATTCAAATATTTGTTCAGGTATCCGCACAAATGCACACGCATGTGCGTAGGAACGCAAAGCAAACGGCATGAAAGAAATTTATTTTTTTTTTATAGTTCGCATTTAAGGAAAGACTCATAAGCGTGCTTATACGCACACGCACACATACACACACACACACACACGCACACACATGTTTGTATAAATCACATAAAGATTAATTATTTTCTTCGGGTTATGTAATAACAGCTGTCCTAAAGCTTTCTGGTGCATTACGCTTTCAAAAAACAACTGCCAAGACGGTTGCCTTAGCAAACATCCCTCATATTCATCGTTAGCTTGTTCACATATTTCACACATACATTTCATAATAATATTTACTATCGCATTTAGTTAGCAAACGTTTTGAAACGAAGAGAAGAAGTTTACGTGTACACGCACACGCATATTTTATATTAGGGAGTTTGGAAATTTCTTAAGATTTTTCCCGACACCAGGCTTTCTCAGGTAACTAAACATATAATTAGGGTTAAAGGTAAAGATATACAGTTATGTACGGCTTATGTAGGCTTATGTGTATTATATGTAAACAATTTTCAATGTCATCGGTTGCGTTATAGAAGTGAGACGTACATAAGACGTGCAAGATCAAGGTGAGCATATAAAACATATTTCACAAAAGGTAAATTAGATGCAGAAGCACATAGGGACAAATTTTATCCTGTATATGGCAGCAACGTTGTAGCAGAACGCACTTGCTCAGGTTGCTTTGCGAAATTTCGTTCTGGAATTTTTTTAAAATGCAAACTTTACCGCGTTCTGTTACCATCAATGATGACAAACTAAAGATCACGAGCGAACCTGATCGACACGTGACAATCCGTGAATTTGAAGGAAAACTTAAACAACAAATTTGTATATGATTGTGAAAAATCGAAAGAAATTTCCGGACTACCCAATATTTATGAAACTCTAAAAGATGCTATATTAAGATTCTGTCACCGTTTCGATCACTGCCAACAGAACAAAGTCACGATAACGAATCGACTCAGTTGTTGACAAACTCGTCTGAAATCCAATCTCTTATCGAAGATTGAATGCATTTTATTCAGTTGACTTTTCTCTCTCATATATAACGCAAAATATTCTGCTATGAATTGCTTTAAAGGGTGTCTGCGATTCGTTTTTCGGTTTACTTTAAATTTTAAGTATTTGTTAAGATTTTTTCCTTTAGATTGCAATTTAAAGAGCAAAACGAAATTCCAATTTCTTAGGAATGCGTACTATTTTGCTCACTGAATTAATAGAAAGTAATTAAAATAATGTCTATGTGTGAGACTTAAAATTTTTAATTAAAATCCATTAAAGTTTTCTTTTTACTCATACTTACAACCAACGGTGTTGTGCTAATTTTTTTTTGTTTTACCGGAACGCGTATATATAATTATATAGACAGGGCCGATCCTGGGTAGGCGGCCGCTCTATGCGGTCTCATGTCCTAAATTTGACGACGGCGGGGGGGAGATTTCCCCCAATTAGTTATGGCAATAAACTATACCAGGGATGAGTAATGTACGGCCCGCTTGCATTAAAATTTATGTATGAAATCTTTACTTTTTTAAAATTTTATATTTTTTTCTTCTAATGTTTATTATAAATTCTCGTTATCAGAAATCATTTTTAATTCGCTCCGGAACGCGTTCCTGTCCAAAAAGGAAGTACCGGAACGACGTTCCGCAGCGTTCCGGCTCGACAACACCATTGCTTACAACTTATAATATAATAAAATTGAAGTTTTTTTTTTTTTTTTTTTTTTCAAAAGTTTCCTATATAAACGGTTGTATGAATCAATTTAAAGATAGACAAGCAAGCGTTTCTTCTTATTAACGCAGTATCTACTTATTTATCTTCCATTCTCCGCATCGTTAATATTTTTAATTGCCCACATCTTTATTAGGCAATCAATAAGTAGTCAATCATTGAGTACATCACTGCATACTTAGATACATTTCTCTTTTAAATTATATATATACATATATGTATATATGTATATATATACACTATCAATGCTACTCTTCAAATGATTTCATTAATAGTCTTGGTTTCTTGGTAGAAAGTTATTGTCATGGCTTAAGTAGGCAGTAGGCCGATAAATAAGAAAAATGAAATATTGATTGATTGACTTTACATCATAAGTTTCATCGAAATAAAGTCGCAGCTGCTCGTATTGCTCACGATCAGAAGCTTGGTGCGGTTGGAAAATGCTGCAGGCAGAGCACTCTTTGGCCACCTTCCATGCCCAGCCACCGCTTTCTGATTAATCTGCTTTTTGAGAAGTCGAACCGAGGCGTCCTACTACTTACTACACCTTCCCTTGGAAGAAAATTGCGGTCTCACTCTTTTGGATTTCATTTCAAATTCTCATTTCAGATATGGCGCCTGATATCTCTGTACAAAAATTTTAATGATTAACTACTTACTACTAATATTCGACGAATCATGAAAGTTCTTACGATGAGATTGCATTGGGTGAGAGAGAATCATACGATTTTTGTGTTGAGGGGATCAGAGGTGTAGAGGCAGTAAAAGAGGCATGTTTTAGCAAAAAAAAAAAACGCGAACAAAATATTTGAGCTTGACGGAGGAGTTATGTGATGCTGGGGGATCCTTTAACATCTTTGAAAATCTTAAAGCAGTTTTTCTTGAGACATGACTGTTCGAAATTGATCCATAAAGCGATTCGCACAGTCTTCGTTCTTTGCATTTGAAAAGATAATGCCACGAGAAAAGGTTCGTATGCGATTTGCGAATTAGTTAATAACACATTGCCTTACATTGTGACCGAACGTTGAACCTTTTGATTTAAATATTCGCCAATCATATGAAAAACAAATATTTCTAAAATGCTTTACGTACTTTCCTAACTAAAGGCATGCGATCTGGACCCAAATTTGCATCACGGAATGGTTAAATAATAAGTTCATCAAATATTCTTAGGCTGCTGTGCTTTCTTCGATCCATCCATCCAGCTATAGCTTAATAGCTCTCTAGCTTCTGTAGGTTTTCTTTTGATCAGTTAACTTTAGCCGATTTATAGGCGATTGGCGATCGATGTTTTCGAAACACCAAAAATTAATAAAATTGACGAATTTTTTTGTTTTTAATGTTTATAAAATTCTTCTTCTTTCACCAAAAGAACGAAAGCATGAAGCTGTGGCTGAAATTTAAAGACAATCGCTTCTGTATTCAGTTTAATGCTTCTGTCAAAAAAGCGCTTTTTCTTTAAATGAAAATTTGAAAAAGAAAAAAAAAAAAATGTTTGTAAATATGTTAACAAATGTGCAAATTGTTTATGCAATTTATGCTTTCATACATTGATTGGCTCATTGGATCATTCGTCAATAAGCTCGGGGAAGATTACCCACAATTATAGGCTTACACGGATTAATTGTACCCCTTAACTCATGTGATGGCAATATCCGATGTGATGAAATGTCAACAACAAAAAAGTATTAAATAACTTGATGTACAATAAAGAGCCGACGGGAAAGTAAATGCGAAAAATGTAAGAGATATGCGCCCTTTGTTTTTGCATGACTTTCCTTCAGACGAATAGAAGGATAAGTCATTTCAGTTCAACATAACATTGGAAACTAAAAAAGAATTTAACGAACTTGAGTAACATTGGCTTGGCAATAACAATTTTTCCGCATATTTAGAAGATGCGGATTTTTTTTGAACAAATCGAAAAGGCATTCATTGTCAGCTAAATGAGAATTGAAGCGAATTGAATACATTCGCTGCCGCCTTAATAAATGGGCAGGCATACGCATTAAAAGATAGAAGGCTTTGATCGGAGATATTACGCATGACGAAGAATGGACCCATTGGGAGTTACGTTGGGAGTTACCGCAACATCTTGTGGACCTTATTTATTGGGTTCGTTTGGCTTGCGGCATTCCTTCATCGTTTAGGTCCACTATTTTGTAATTGAAAAAGATTTCAAGAGGAGTGCTTAAATATCGAGCACCCTATAAAAAAGTGAAGTTGCTTAGAATGAAAATTGTAAGGTTCGAGTTTGTAGGGAGTTGCTACGAAATGTTATGGTCGTGATTACGAATTGAAGAAATAAATATTTCCGAAAAATGCTTTAGTAACTGAACTTATCAACTTACCTAAGCCACAGCCGACGTAGTATTTAATGGGTGAGATAATATCACAGTCGCAACATCGGGGAATAAATCTTTAATTTTTTACTTTCTCACCTACTGTCACAGCCCATCGAATTTTTTTTTCTTCTTTCCCTCTATGCGTGTTCCACAGTGCAACTGAAGAAAGGGGGAGAGTTAGGGTGTGGCCGCAACGTAGTCGTTGCCCGTCCAAATCAATAATTGTTATAACTGCGTCGACAAGGTGCTCCCTACAGCTACGGCCGAATATGCTTAACTGAGATTTGAATCCGCGAACACTGACCCGGTAGCCACTACTCTTATCAACTTAGCTACACGGTGCGAGTGGGGCTTAAGCGTCTTTTCATACTAATCGCTTCACAATGGAAAGGAAGTTCAAGTTGGTTGTTCGACGAAGAGTTCCCGCTAGATATCCGGGACCTTTATGGGGAAATAACTACTCGACCTGATCAGGTTTATTTATGTATTCGGGTAAAGAACCGCTTATCAAATGGAATGTAGTTTAGCTTTTTACGAATTGATCGCATTTATATAATATTTTCCTGTACTTTGAATGCTCGCTTTTTTAAAAATAAATTTGCGGTTATTCTGTTCAAGTATAATACTGGATATAGAAATAACTGATCTTCTGGTCGAGGTCATTTAATGATCTCTGTCCGAGTGGAAAAAAAAAAAAAAAAAATATATATATATATATATATATACATATACATATACATATATATATATATACACACAATAACATTTGAGTGTGCTGGTGAGCTTTGGAAGCCGACAAAGGAAAATATTTGCTAATTCAGCATTTGCCCTTTGATACAGGCATCCGTACTTTGGGTGGTTATGCAAAGCGGGCAAAAGAAAGATTATAAATGAAAATGGAAGATAGAAGAAAATAAAATACATTAAAAACAACAGACGTAAAATTTTTACATAATTAAAACTGTCACAATGTTAAGCACTTGCAAATATTTCGTAAAAGTTTTCATTTAAATTTACACCCAAGCCGGATACTTACACATAGGCGTACACATGATTGGGTAAGTGTTTGTGCCTTGCAATCTGTCTAACTGCCTGTCTGTGTTTGCGTAACAATCTTCACGTATGTGTGAATAAGAAACACTTCCGTAACATTTACTTTTACAAAGAATTTCTTTATGAATACGTTTATGTAAATGGGTATGTAACCATAAGTCAAATGTGTGCGTATTGTGTGTGCATGTGTGTGCATTGGTGTGATTTTCCTCAACAATACTCTCTATAATTCTTTTATCTGAATTTTGAGTTTGTCAAAATTTTAAGTTTTCTTCTCTTTTTTTTTTCATATTCTTTTACTCCTTGTTTTTATTGTTGTTTTTGTTATATGACACAATATTCAAATTTCCTGTAGCAGCAGGACAGACGTTATAGTACATGAGCTTTGTAAACAACATGCATAATATTTAATTACACTTCCGTTACATATGCACATAAAAATCGCATATATATATATATACATACATACATAAATATACATATACATATATAAATACATACAGATATGCCTACAAATAGAATAGAGTAAAAGAGCGCCGACAACGAGCAGGAAGAATGCAGAGGGAAATTTTAATAAAATTTAACTTTCATGTAGATGAAAATCAAAATGAGATATAAAACATTAAGAACAGAGGAAGAGAGAGAGAGAGAGAGAAAGATAGAACGAGCAGAATGTAGAGTTTGAGTTTTATTCAAACAAAAAGTGCCAGAGGAAAGAAGTTAGTTAGAATTAAAGGGTTTTCGATCTATGCATAGATGAATGTTTGTCTATGCACGCACTTATATAAAAACATGTGTACATGATTGTGCATATATGTGTTTGTGTGCGGTCATATAAATATTTACAACATGCATTCTGATTATGTAGTATTTTCGGTTTGTATTTGTTTTACATATGGATGGTTGCGTTCGCAACAGACACACGAACATGCACAGGCATAAATGCGAACGCACCCACGCACCCACCCACACTCACACTCAACCTGTTTAATGTTACGTGTTACGTGTTACGTGAAGTAATTGAATTAATTTCTTTGGTTTTTCATTTTAAATAATAGCAACAGATTAGCTGCTGCCTAGCATTCCCATGTAAGCTGACACTAATCGCTAATGATATTGTCAATGATCAGTGAATTTTCTTGGCGCTTTTTCTCCTATATTCCAGCATGAAATTCAAACTTGAGTCGAATAAATTTATAAATAAAGTATTTAAAGTGACGATCCCTTTCAAACTCTTTAAGACAAAAAGAGAAACTGAATAATATTTAAAAGGCAAGTCAAACTTGGAAAGTTGAGCTCTCTCCTCGACCAATAAATAGCGTAACGCGTTACATAGGAAGCGGTTGAAAAACGCGTTCGTTCTTGGGCCAAAACATGTCGATGTCGCAAATTTCATCGAAGTAGCTGCAAAATAGCGACCTTCAGGTTGAACATCACCTTATAAAATGGTCAGACGGACAGACAAGCTTAGCTTAGCAAAAGATGAGACTATATAAAATCTTCCAAGATCGTGTTCTCGTTGAATAAAAATGGAAAGCAAAATTTGCATTTAGCTGCAGGCAGTCTTTGTGCATTTACACAGCAATGGACGTCTCTTCTTAAGAAAATTCCATAAATGCAATAAATATTGCCCGCGCTTATATCGTGAACAAGATGGCTAGTATTAGCCAGTTTCGAGACCGGTGCTTTGCCAAATTTCGTTACAGCAAAGCTGGTCTGCTAATAGCTCTTCGCTGTAGCTTATTTTGTTGTTCGTTTACAAGCTCTCTGGAATTCTGTCTATGCCTTATCAAAAAAAAAAAAACACAATGGGAATTAATTCAATTTAATATCTACGTGAAGATAATTTTTCAATTCATCTTCTTGTTTATATAGACAGTTGTAATAATAACTAAAACAACAATAATAACATTCAAAATAACTGTAAAAGCATAAGACAAACATACACAATACGAGAAAATTTCTATTTTCATTGTTGATTGTTAAGTATCTAAATATGTTGTTTAACTCTTTCTCGCTCGTTCGCTCCGTCGCTCCGTCGCTCCGTCGCTCGCTTGCATCTTGTTTTCCTTGCTCTCTCTCTCTCTCTCTCTCTCTCTCTCTCTCTCTCTCTCTCTCTCTCTCTC
>KK502403.1:2178684-2210426 GCA_000688735.1 Glossina austeni
TGATTCTGCGCCTTATGGAGATGTTGAAAAAAAGTTACATTTTCATACACAGTAATATTGAGTGGGCGTGGTCATTTTTGTCCACTTTTATTTACATTTTTGTACATTTCTCTGCGATAGTTTATGAGTAATGAACAAAAAACCAATTTTTTAAAAGTATTCTCAGCTTATGTGGTACCGATTTGGCCTATTTTCAATGCCAACCTGAGTGCCAGGGCTTCTCTGATAAATTTCTGACAAATATGAAGTTGATAGCCTCATTTTTGCGGCCAGGAGAATGTTTACAATACACATGACACAGAAGGACTTGCTTAAATCGGTTAAGAATTTGATGCTGACCATGAAGATATATGCTTCGTGGGGTCTCGGGTGCTTCCTTCTGGACGTTGCAAACGTTTCGACAAAATGAATATACCCCTTATCCTTCGGTGATGGGTATAACAAAGTTAATTAAGAAACGCACGGGGCGACTGTAGAGATATTTTAAAAAGTTGATAAATTTATTAGAGAACGGAAACAAATCGAATAAAATATTCAGTTAATTAATTACAGAAATTATATTGTGCTTCAAAATATAAATAAGTCTTGTGAGAGGCAATCACATAAGCAAAAAAGAAAAAAAATAAATAAAGAAATTAATTACATCTAAAACGTTTTAATGTGCATCGAAACCATTTGCAGCCATCGACATCGACAAGGAGATTAACACTTTAAGATAAGAAAACGTGTTCTTTTTTTCCAGTGTCAGTCTATGCAGCAATTGCTTTGATTCTTTGTCTTGCAAGAAATGTGTAAAGTTTAGTTAGCATTTATTCTCTATAGATAGCCGCGCCTGAATTTCTTTGGCTTTGGTTTTTAAGATCTTGAAATAAGTTATGCTTAGGGCGACATTTACTGACATGAAAGATGAAGTGCATAAAAAGCACAAAACCTATTCATTGTTCTTAAAGCTTTAAATAATTTTCAGGTCAATCGTTTTTGATAAAAAAAAGTAGTTAGCGTTTCTTTATCTTTTCTTATCTTTTATCAATTGTTGGTGGATTTTCGGATGAATCGCGCTTATCTTTAAAATGACGTTTGCTCCCCAACTACGGTAAATTTTACTTTAATTGCAGTCAAACTAAGAACTTTAACGAACAATGAAGCGATCGCTGCTTAAACCAGAATCTTGCGCCGATCGAAAATATATAGATCTTAGAGCCACTTATTGCATTTACAAGGGAACTGGGGCAACTGGAGTATTCATGTCCCGTCCGTGGCAATTTCATTCTTCTCTAGATTCATCGAATTGTGATTTCATTCCTCTCTTTCCAAAACCGCTAAAGCCCTTAACTGTAGCATAAACCACAACGGATGGTATTACCTTCAAACGTAAAGCACGTTTTAGCCGTGAAAACCTTTGCAGAATTACTTTTCAGTCCAACATATGGCATAAATTAAACAAACATATCGTAAGTGAAGCGGCTTCAAATAACCATCCGGGGCAGATTGTATTCTAACTGTTTTAGACGTTATAGACGTTAATAATGAGATTATAATGTTCATGTTTTCTGATTTATACGCGTTCGTAGCTTTCAAGATTCAAACTTTTTGAAAAGTTTTTGAGAAAAATAAAAGAAAACACGTTCAGTCGTTTCTTTTCGATTCTTAATTCCGATTTTACATATTTTTATTTTTTGAATACGATCAGTCTCTTGCAGGACGTCCCCCATTTCTGTAACATGGCGACGACACGGACGAATCAAGGAATGAAAAAAAAAAAATACGGAGCTTGTTGCCATAGTCAAGCAACTGTGTGCTCATGAGGGAAATGCTATGCCTTTGCCGACTAAAAACTCACTATATAGCCACAATCAGGCGAAGACCTTCGAAATTATATATGCCAGGCCTAATGACCTATCAAAGGATAATTAAAAGTTTTATCCCCCGAGTTATTGCAATCGATTGGTAAGACTGTACTTTTGCCGCTATTTTGTCTATTAGGGTTGCGGCAGTTTCGAATACGGCCTGAGTCAAGGTTAGGAATATTTCTTTTATTAACATTTCAATTGATGTCCTTTGCGGTGAAAAGTGGTACTTTACAGAGAGATGCTTGGTCCTTATGTTGAATGAAGACAAAAACTTTATGTATTTAACCTTCGAACCTTCGAACATTAGCAACATTCATTAGCAACATTGTATCAATATTTTGCATTTACTGTCTTGCGTGTATGGAGCGGGCAAGTCTGTACGGAATTTGATGGTGATGGTGACCGGGTATTAAAAATTCGGTTTTCCTGATAGGTTTTAGCGTCAATATCAGAACGCTGTAGTTGGCGCAATTCGTTAAAATATTTCACACACACTTTGTGTATTGTGACTTTTCGTCGATAATGTTCATGCACTATATGGTAAAAAGTAGGAAAACATTTTTCTTAAATTCCTTATAACATTTGTGCAGAATTTGTTGTTTTATTTATGCTTGCATTTCTATTTTTGTTTAGTTTTTTTTAATGATTTTCTTATTTTTTCAGTAGCGTGCAATCATCAATTACCTTAGTAGAGGCGCGTCCATCTTTTTGGCAAAGACAAAAATGTGGGCTATGTACAGTGGGCTAACTTCACGCCAGTTATTTTTTATATTCTAATTGTACATGTGTTCACGACACCCTGTGTTATTCGTATAGAAGCAAGAGTTGAAATAAAATCAAGTATGGAATTATAAGCTGAAGGGAAAAGACGCGTTTTATTTCAGGATTCCGGACACAACGAATGTTAAGTCGAAAATTGCACTCTATTACGATTCATGAAGGAAACGTTACCGAAGCGTGATCAATACAAAATCAATGCAAAACTAAATGCTTCAAAATAAAATCATAGGTTTGATAAAATGATAGTATTGGGTTGTTCCAAGAGAACATTTGATCGGTATTTATATTTCGTCTCAGCCATTAATGAAAGTGGATGAGGATAATTAAAGAGCAATGGGCGGAGTTGGCAAAACTTAATAGCGACGCAAGGTCTCTATCAAGTGTTAAAGCTCGAATTATTGCAACTATGGACAAAAAGATGCATACGGTAAAAAGTATACTTAACGTTATATAATACGTTATGTAAGCATAAGCATGTTATTGTATTTTGTGATTGGAAAATAAGATGCAGAGCAGCAGTGCTCACATACAGAGTAAATACGCTGCCATTTATAAAGTATTTTCATAATAAAATATAACAAAAACATTTATAATATATTTTATATATCACATACATACACATGTGCCATAATATGCTTAAGATTATGCACGCATGTAAAAATTGACAACGTAAATGTAAGATTAATGCGGTAACAACTCTAAGAGCCGGAGCATTTACCTTTCACAATAATGGGTCCATTTCATGCATTTTTAAATACACAAAAAGGAATTTTTTAAAAGCTAATTTATAATTATTTCACGTAAATGGATATGCAGATGCGGAGAGACAAATACGGCTTAACTGATTAATCCTCTCACGGTAGTTACGAATACGCATAATTTATTTGACTTCCGGTCGGTGCATTTACGCTTTACAAACAATTGAAGAATTTAATATAATTTCTGTGGCTGCCAACTCTTCGCAAGTAGAGATTCTGGCTGAAACGATTCAAAACCTCACATTTATGCAAATAACTGTATCTATGATATATTTTATATTACTGAATAAATGCATTTTTATTCGACCCACTACTTGCTACCCACGACTTGCTATAAACGTATGTTAAGTTTGTGCGAATGTGCGAATGACAGAAGGACTAGAGATAGATTCATCCTTTATTCTGTTGACGGATTCAGAATGACTTTCTGTGTCGATTTAAATTTGTCTGTCCGTCTGTCAGTCGGTCTCTCGTGTTCAATCTGCAGGACATAATATATGAGATAATTTGATTAAATTTGGGTGGGTTTTGCTTGAAGGAGGAAGTCTATTGCAAATGAGCTGAGGGGGGGATGCGACTACTTTTTCGATCAATGCCTCATAATGAATAGCCATGCAAATAACTATAGGCTGATGTAGGGAATGTGATGGTGACCCAGTAGGGTGCTTTTACTTCTTTTTATTCTCAAGTATTTTTTTTTCTTGCAAATGAATGGATAAACACCTAGCACTATCGGCTCGCCAGTTCAATGATGATGACAACAACTTTAAAACTTGGACAAAAATGCTGGTATTTTTTACCTTAATTTTGAAATTTTTAAAACCCTAAAAGTATGCTCCCAATTAATATGCATATGCTTGCAGGAAAATAAATTTGAAATTTTTTTTTTGGTTCTTTAAATATTAAAACGTAAAATATTGATTATATTGGATGTTCGGAGTGTGGGCCTCTTATTAGCCTTTAGGTCTCTTCGTTGTGCTAGCAAATCAACATTTATGGTCGTGAATTACAAAAGCGGAAAACTATTCGTTCCGTTAACACCCTTAAGCTATTAAAGTAATTTAATTAAAAAGTTTTGAATGAAAACTTATATGTCATCAGATGTCATCAGTCATTGTCGTTTAACGAAGAAATTTTACTATTATTCGAGAACTGAATTTAATATACTTAAGTTGATACCATGCTTAATAGTTAAGACTTAAGTTAATGATAAATTTACAGGAAATTATGAAGAAAACTTTGCAGTTGCATCAGCATTAAAATGAAATAACTTCCGAAATATATTTACACCATGATATGAATGTTATGAATAAGGTGTTAGTTACGATTTGTTCAACAAAAATTGTAAGTTCAGAACCACAATACCAACCGATCAAATAGTTACCTAAAGAAACTATAAAAATTAAATCGGAATAATTCCTCTCTTCTCGAAACGACTCAATACTTTTTACACTCATCACCGTGCATGAGGGATGAGGGATATATTCACTTTGTTCAAACGCTTGCAACGTCCGCAAAAAAACATCAGAGACCCCACAAAGTCTATATATATTCTTGATCAGCGCTCCTCTAAACATAGACAACGGCTAGAACGCATATTCAGAACCGCTGCTAAGTATATATATTTGTTATCAATTGAAATTTCTTAATTGATTTACGCACGTCCGTCTGTCCGTCTGTGTAATGTCTATTGGAAACATGTTTTGGTTTTTAAATGTACAAAAATGTGAACGCATATTCAATGAGTGATGCTATAGTACTTGTACATAAGTGGATGACCACGCCTACGCAATCTTATAGTGTATCAAAATTTAAGTTTTTTTTAATACCTTTGTAAGGCGCAGAAAGAAATTTCAAAAACTCATAAAGTGTGTAGAGGCATCGCCAGTTTCAAATTTGGAATGAACTTAAACAGGTTCGTCTGTTCGTCTGTGCAACTGTGCAGAATTTGTGGTAAACATTCTCCTGTTAGCGAAAATGAAGATATCGTCTACAAATATGCACAAGTGTTTAGAACTGAGTCAGACTTTTCCAAAAACACGCCTATGCGACAAAAACGCTTACTTTGAGAATAGAAAATATCAGCCGCATCCACTCCATGTTATAGAGTATGAAAAATTTAATTATTTTCCTCTTTTTGTTTTTTTTTTTTTTAAGATAACGGCGATGGGTATAAAAGAGTCGGTCACGACCGAATATAATTTTTTTAGTTCTTTGTTTTTTTTTTTTTGTGGTTTGAATTTCATTTTCAACATTAAAAAAAAAAAAATTATACTTTTAATTTAAAAACTTTAGAAGACAAAGTGCACTTATTACTTATGGAATGAAGAAGAAAAAAAAAAAGCAGAAAAACAAAAACTATATGCTATTATCGGAATCTTTTTTGATTATTATAATTTTTCGTTGAAAGCATTTTAATTAAGTGCTGTCATATGGAACATAATATGCAAGCTTACGTGCGAATACAGTTGTGTTGGTTTATATCTGTTTAAATACAATTATAAACAATGACAATTATAAACAATGTGCTGCTGTTCAATTTCGTTCAATTTCTGTAATATATTTGTGTATGCATTGCATATGTATACATATATATATATATATATAAATGGAAAGGAAAAAAGGAAAAGGTGTTGAAATTTTATGATAACAATACAAGAAGAATGACCCAACAGGATGGAATTTTTCGATATTATTTATAATATTTGTCTAATAAATTTATTTTCGTAACATTCATTCATTTATTCACTGTTAGCCTCTTGTAGCAAAAGCAAACAGAAGAAAGTGATAGTCGCGTTAAGATCGCCATATTAAGCAATTGTGCACATCTTGGTTTACCAAAGTAATCTATTTTCATACAAAGACTCATGTATCAATCTCTTAGAAAATTAAGTTGAAATCGGGTATAGCAACACTCTCTTCGCGTTTCATGTCCATGCTAACAATTTCTTTGCTATTACTTGCGACCGCTAGACTTTGAAAAGCAAGCCTCAAAGGCTTTCATTGTAGACCGTAAATAAAGTCGCTTGTCAGTCGGCTTTTGTGATTTGTGAATATAGGCTCACGAAGACTCACGTGTTCTGTCCTTTGTTAAATTGCATTAACAACTAACTAACTAACTAACCAACTGGCATCAACATTTTTTTTCTTTTCTTTTAGTTATGGATTCATGAAAATTATATCTAAAAATGATTTCACGTTAATGGCTGCTTCCAGATTTCTATATAATCCTTGAACCCGAATTTTTCACAATTTTCTACATAAATTTATCTTTATTTCAGCAAAATGCCGAATAATTTTGATGAATGACATCACTGAGAATGCTCCCCCTACACAATTCGAAAGTAAACAATTCAATAGAGTTATGTCGCGCGCTCTTTGTGACAGGCTTAGGTAGATATTTGTAGTGACTGCACGATCGTCATTAAACTTGTCTCCCAATAAATTGATTTTATGAGGAGATTTATCGTAGGTTGAGACATTTTCTTGAAGCCACATACCGTCTGAATTGAAATTCTCTAATATTTGCTACAAACCATCAGTTCTGCATTGAGAGTAACTGCAGTGCATTTTCATCCCACGAACCATACTCGAGAATTAATTTTTGCGCACGTAAAGGTCCTTCAGAAATATCGGATGTGTTTTTTTCACACCAAAAAGTCGAAGCCATTTCACAAAATATAAACCTTATCCCATACGCAAGAAATTTAGCTGTGCGTTCGTCGTTTTTATTATAAATCCCAACAGTCTCTGTACCCTACACAACTATGTATGTATTGTGTTTAACAAATACTGGCAAAGTCCAACGAATATATTTAAAAGAAATTGAATCCAAATCCCGATCAGAAGTGTGTTTTATTTACTGTGTTTATTTTTGGTACAACAAAACCAATGACTCCACGTAAAATGAACGCTTTGAGGACCTCGTAATCGCATGTAACCTAAATTTTATAATTACGTTTCGTTACATTCGTGAAAACATTTCTATTATCTTGATGCGAGAGAGGCTTTTAAAATCTATATATGAAAAGATCTTCGAAGACTTCAATGTTGAAGTCAAGGTTCTGTTCAGTCAGTGATTAATTACAAAACGAGGCCGAACTCCTACCCATTCCCTATTCCCTAAGAGTGTTCAGCCATTTGGAGAAAGCTGCAAAAAAAACCTTCGTCTGCTATAAAAATTTAACTCTTTTAAAAAGTTTATTGCAATGAATTTGTGGTTAGCGAATGCGAGCCTTCTTGGAATCAGTTAACAGCGAACGATGAGAATAAGTAGCGGAAAGCATCGTCTTTTGACAGAAGCCCTAGCAAGGCTCAAGAGCCTAATGCCAGATGTTTACTTATGGTCGAAGAGCATCGTGTGAGTGGAAGTCTTAACTACGAAGAATTCCATCCATTCCAGCTCTTGATCACGTTAAAGGCCCCACTAAACAATTTGCAAAAAATGCCTGAAACTTGTCCACTTGTCTTGGAAGATTTTTTTGAAAGGGGAAAGAGAAAGACGGTCATGTCGAATTCCTGAGGTACTGTGGTCGGTCAGATGACGTCTACTTTCAAATTCCATCTGACGCAACACTAACAAGATGGAAAAAGAAAATAACGGATAGATCAGGAAGATTTAGTTTATTTGAAATAGTTTAAGACGCCCTCACAAGGGTGGCTATGAGCACTATGAGTCTGATTGATCGATTGGTATATTGTTGTAGATGAATATGGGGGTTTTTTTTTTATGGACGCAGATAAAAAAAAAATATTTAAAAAAGAGAAAAAATCATTTACTGAATTTATTTGCTCAGTATTCACAAAATAATTAGCTTTAAGTGCAAATTCTTCTAGGGGTAGTTTTTAAGTGCACCTGATTGCCGCATAATTTAATGACCGGCCACTTTTAAATATTATGCCGCACGAAATTCGTCAAACATATGAAGAGCTCACTCACCTGACCCATATTAGTGAAGCCATATTTTTGCGCAATAATATTGGCCATGTCATGGCCGGCTGGTATATGCACGGCAAACTCATTGGTATAGTAGGGCTTGTGCGGTAAACTATGACTGCCACGAAAGCTATCCAGCAGTTCGTCGTGCAAATTAAACTCATCACCAGCATCATAATTTTTACTAACGTTGGATTGTGAGTTTTGTAAATTGCTGGTATCAGTACCAAATTTTATACTATTGCTGCTACTATAGTTACTGGTTTCGCTACTACTACTACTACTACTACTACTACTACTACTAGTACTTTTGTTATTATGGTTTACATTGCTGTTTTCATTTTTTTTATTTTTGCTCTTATTATTGTTGTTGTTGTTGTTGTTGTTGTTGTTGTTATTGTTGTTATTGTTGTTGTTGGTTTTTCGTCGCGTTATATTATTATGAAATGATGGTTCATGGGGTTGCTGCTGTTGCAGCAGTTCTAGTTCTTCATTAATGATTTGCGAAAAGGCCTCACTGTAGTCATTTAAAATTAGTTTAACAGCAGTTGTGATATTTTTGCTAGTGCGGCTAATGCCCGTGTTGTTAGTGTTCAAACCATTCCATATATTGTTTGAAATATGCTGATCGTTGTTGCTGTAATTACTGCTAACACTACTACTGTTCTTGCTTGAACTATTTGTACTGCCGTTACGTTTTGCTTCGTTATTATTTACGCTTTGACTAATTGTGGTAGCATTGGTGTTATTATGGATGGCTTTTATAGCGGTAGAACGGTTGGTAGCGATGGTGGTGATGGTGGTAGTAGTGGTGGTGGTGGTGGTGGTGGTGTTGGTGGCGGCGGTAGCAGCAGTGGTAGGGGTGGTATTGCTGCTGCTGGTTATGGTGGCAGTGCTCGCATCAGTAGTGGCTTTAGCGGTTTTCTCATACTCCCTCTCTAATGCATTTACGGGCTGGCTTATTCCATCATAATTATTATTATGCAGTATAGCCAGTACACTGGCCAACGGACAGCAGCTTAAAATGACTAACGTTACTAGGAAATATGTACAAAAATTTTTGCTATTTATTCTGGTATATTTAACTACATTTTGTAAACTCTCGCAATCTATTGTGGAGTTGAGGAGGTGTTGACGGCCGCTTACTTGGTCACAGGCGTACCATTTTTGTGATTTTCGTTTATAGGATTTCTTTATTAGGCAGGTGCCACTATCGCTAATTCTAGGACTGACACTAACCAAATAACAACTATTTGCTATCGTTGCTGACAACGATGTTGTTAGTGATGTTTTAATTTTCATTTGCGTCTGTTGTGGTAATGTTGATGATATACCGTTGCTGCCTTCGCTGCCACCAGTAGCGGATACGGAATGCAATGCATTTTGTGATGATATTGAATTGTCACATTCATCATCGTTATGCCCGTTAAAACGTAAATTCATAGTTAGTTAGATTTTGAGGTTTAAAAATTTATTACGTTCTTCTCTTCACTTCCTTCTTCTTCGATACTCGCACGGACAGTTAGTTTTATATTTAATTTTTCACTTTTTACACTTTTGCCCTTGAAATTGATTAAGAAATTGTAAAATATTTTTAATACTTTAATGATTTACAATTTTTGACAAGCGTTGGTAGCAGTAGTAGTAGTAAAAGGCCAACACGTGTCCATCTAGTGTTTAAACAATCATTTGGCGATAATTTGGAATTTTATTTAAAATTTTCCGAATGATGAATTTTACGGTGATACAGTCAATTTTATATCATTGCGCTTCCAAGATGACACACTGAAAAGAGAATTGAAAAGGAAAACATAAAATAGATTTGAAATAATTCTCCACATATGTTGAGATAAAAGTGCATAAAGCAATGTTTAAAATCAAAAAAAAGAATACTGTACGTACAGTATCACACAAACACACACGCACATGTTCAAGCCGACTTTACATACTTCAAAATCATAATAATAACTAACAAGTAGTCGGCAGTCAATGCATTTATTGCGAAGAGCATAATTAAGTTTGTCTCACGACAAAATCGTAGTTTAAAAAACCAATAGCACGAATTGTAAAGCGAAAATTCATTTGCTGGTCACTCTTGGCCTTCGCTTTATTTTATAAATTTTTCCCTAACGATTTGCAATTCATTTTCAATACAAAAAATGCTTCCCCTATATGGAGGAGTAAGAAAAGATCCTTAGAAATGAGATGAAGTCAGATTTAGTGAAGACGTTTCAATAACTCACAGATTAACTCGATTATCTTTAGCTTTATTAAATCGAGGGTCGCTTAAAATAAAAGAAAGAAGAAGTCTTTTGCTTTCTTCATTACTTAGGTTCAAAATGCTTTAAGGTCTCTTGTATTCTATTAAATTAATTCCATATTGGGTTTTGATGATCTTCATCATTACGCTTGCATTGAGCGTAGATTACTTTGCCTTGTTTTCTTCTTTTTTTTTTTTTTCTCCCACAGTTCACATTTATAGTTGATAAGTACACACAACTCTCATCCATAACTTGTATTGGTAGACAAGGCAAAGCAAACTGCAAACTGCTGGGGAGAAAAGATTTGAAACTTATGATGAATTCAAATGAATTATGAGGGAATTGTCAAATGGCATATATTTGTACTCCATACGTCAGGAAGTGAGAGAGAGTTCCGAGTAATCTCATCTAATGGATGAAAGTAATGCACAAGAAGTCGGGTAAAATGATAACAGAAAGGCTTACTACGGTTTTAGGGTCGATTATATAGCGCTGTCAGGTAACTGCGTTTTATAGCCCACTCAACAAAGCATTTTCCGATCGCAAACAATCTGACTTTATCTTCTCGGACTTTTCCAAAGCTTTCGACAGAAATCGTCATAGGCTGTTACTCCATAAATTGCATTGCTTTGGTTTTTCGACGAGTACGATTGCCTGGTGCAGTAGCTATCTCTTTGGGCGCACCTAACGTGTGTTGGTGCATTTCTGCCCATCCAGAGTAACTGTCGTCACTTCCGGCTTTCCTCAGAGCAGTCATCTTGGCTCGCTTTTATTTATTCCATATGTAAACGATGTTCCTGAGTGTATTGAATATTCCCGCGTTTTAATGTTTGCAAATTATGTTAAACTTTCCCTCTCCTCTGACTCAATAGATGGTACTACGCTTCTTCAGTCTGATACTGAGAATCTGTGTTCATGATGTCATGGTGTTCAACGGTGTGGTGCTGAATTCAGAAAAATGTAAGAAGACGTCTTTTGCTTGGTGTAATATGTTGCCCTCCTATTATCGCATTGACAATCACATCCTGGAAAATGTCTGTAATTTCAAGACTCAGGAGTTGTTTTCGGCTCAAAACTCAATTCAAGAAGTTTCAATTAATAAAACTATATATATATCGCTTGTATGATTTATAAAATGATGGTCGAAAGAATTCAGTGACCCATGGGTTACGAAGTGCTTGTATATTTCTTTAGTTAGCTCAACACTTTTATACTCGTCGGTACTTTGGCTTTCCAGTTATAGACGTCATGTTGATCTCTTGGAGTCTGTTCAACGGGACTACTTTATGTTTGCTTTGCGAGTTTTGGGACGGACATCGTATATTATTAAATTGAAGCTCATTGATTTGTCTACCCTTGAAAAGAGGCGTGAAATGTTGGATGTAACCTTCGCCTTTAAGCTAATAGAAGAAGATATCTTTTTGCCCGCTTTATTAAGACACTCTCTCAAGACACTTTATGCTCTTGCCGCGTTTACCATAATGTCGAACCAATTATGATTTGCTCAATCGGTTTCGGGTACTGTGGATAATGTTCAACGATAATTGAACCACTTACTTGATCTGCCCGTTTCGTCCGTTAACAATATTAAAAGCCATGTATTGCATAACTAACTGGTGCACATTTTCGAGTCGTGTACAATACGCGTAAATTGAACTGAAATATTGCTTCATATTTGATTTTGTTTCGCATTAATAATATTATTAATAATGTATAAATAAATCACATATTCATTCATCAACATACATCTCTGTGTCTTTATTTAGGGCTTAGTTGAACGCCGGTGTGTATTACAAGTTGATCTTATGTCCATTTTTTATTTATTTTATCTTCCTTCTCTATAATGCATTTTGAGTTATTTTGTAGCTAACATTCGGTTAATGACTTGTTTTGTAGCGCAATTTAATTAATTAAATAAATAAATTAATGAAAATGCTTTCGGCAACCATCCTAAATAAAAAATCGCAAACTTCTGGAGATTCTGGAGGGCGCAGAATGCTCAAAGTTGCCCAGGACGAAGCGCATAATGTAACAAAGCGAAGCGATTTCATTGCTAAGCGAGTTAACAGTGTATGCAAAAAATTAAGTACATAACTGAACAGAATCACTCAGTTTTTCACTTCAAAAGCATCTCTGCTTAAGTGTAAAAATTTATATTTAAAAAAAAAAAAAAAAAAAAAACAACAGGCGGAGAATAAATTAAGTAATTTTACGATTAGTTCTTTAAATGCAGAAATTTTTTTGACAGGAAACCTGTCACTAACACTTCGCTTAACAACTCTGGCAACTAGCACGACAGTCGACAGTCTCTAACGAAAAATTCATATTATCTTTAGAAAGTTTGATGTCATTTGGGTCATTTGTGTACGATTTTCAGTTATTTTCGGTGACGTTTTGGTTTTGCGAAGAAATATGAATTTCGTCTTCTGACTAAACATTGCTTTTCGAAGGAGGAGAATAGCAGTCATTGCAACTCCTCCGGTTTAGTGGTTTGCTAAATTTAAACACCTTGACACCATGACAACAAATTCTGCAAATTATTCCCGATAATCGAAAAGTGAAACTGTACTGTGTAGTTGGCAAAGATATCTCGCAAAGCTATCACTCGGCAATGCAGTTAACCTTTTGCATAAAAGCATGGACACTAGAAAGCGTATCTTCCAAATGGGTATCGCGCAGGGTACTCGCAGTGGAACGAAAGCAAGTCGATAGCTCGCAAATTACATGATTTAAAGTTCGAGTTGAACGCTGCCCACTCCCCATCGGCCCCCATCGGCCCCCATCGGACCCCATTGTGAGAAGACGCTCTAAGCAAAGCGACTTGGATTAAATTATTTGGTATATCATTGTGGAAAGTGTTTCAACTGCACTTTAAGGGACTCGACAAATCGTTGCGTTGATATTGAAATTGAATAGAAACCGTTGGAGAAGCGTTGCAAAAACATTTTCCTTTTCTCTCATTTGGTCTCAGAACTTGATAGCATGTGTTTATGCCGAAGGAAGTTAGGAAGTTTGAATCTTTGAAGAAATTCCGATTAATTTATTATTTAATTGAAGTAAATGCATGAGTTTTAAGACGATCCTTAGTTCCCAATGCAGTTAAGCAAACGTATACAAATTGTAAAATTCTTATTGATTTGTTTATCAGTTTTTTGTTTTTCACAAAAGTAGAGGACTTTCATGTCTATTGCATGATTTTCGTGACAAACATACAGACGAAATTATTAGAGTGAAAAGTTTGTTAAGCATACCTGGCATACCTGGCATACAAAACTTTGTACCTTGCAGTTATGCAATGACGTTTGCCTTCTGACAGCTCAGAAATGTGACATGGGATCTCTTGTCGAACGGCAGATTCCCTCTTACTTCATGAAGAACTAACCGAATCGTTTATGCAACGCATCCTAGCCGGGGTTTTAAGCACTCGCACCGTATTTTTAAGCCCCTTCTTAAGTAACTTCTAATGCCTATTTTCATTTCTAAGTGTACGCATTTTGATTTAATCGGAATTATCATATAATTTAATAATTCACGCGTATCCTGTTATTGTTTTTGTGGTTGTTATTGCTATTGTCAGTGCCAAGTAACGCATGCACAACTGCTTAACTATCATTTATGCATCATTTAGCACCTACAGCAATAAACTCTGAACATATGCTTTGAACATACTCCTCAACTCCTTTTCATGGCTATTGTTGTTCTAAGAGCATCAGGGAAAGAAAAAACAAAGAAAAAAAAAGAAAAAAAAAACTTTATCACTTTGCTTCCTTTTACTTCCATTTGCTGAACTGAACACTTTGCACATGTAAGAAGCTGTTGTGTCGTGATTGTTGTTGAGCCTTACGGCTAAACGCAAGCATATGTGTGCGTGTAAGAAAGAGAAGAGAAGTCTCAACTTAAAATTTAAATTGTAAATTTTATTAAATGCCTGCTGGCGATATCAACATTTGCCTCTTTTTTCTTTTCCGTAATGGTGTTGTTTTTTGTACATATCACATACAGTTGCTCTTTTGCTTTGGGTGTAAAAAACTCTTTGAAGTGTTCTTAAATTTCAATTAAAATTTTAAATAATAAATTTTTTTTTTTTCGTTTTTAGTGTCAAATATTGCTTTAAAAACCTGTTGTATTTCTGAATTCATTTCCTCTCTCACATATAAATTATATCTCACTTCACACTCTTAACCTGTTGTATATTTGCAATTTGTTTTCCGCCTTTTTGCCCCTACTACTACTACTGCTACTGCTACTACTACTACTACTACTACTGCTGCTGTTGCTGTTGCTGTTGCTGTTGCTGTTTCTGCTACTGCTACTGCTAAGCGCATACACTTATTGTTTTGTTAGTGTATAAAAGACTCTCGAGATTGTTATTATGCACTTAAATGTATGTAAATATATGTGTATGAATATATGAGTTTTATATATGCATATACCAGAAGTAATATTATAAATTATAAAAAAAATAAAAATAAAAATAAAAATAAAAAACTTAGCCTTCAACATACTTCAACGTGCGCTTACTCACACAAAAACCCATTTATGTGCGAATGCGTAACGAAAGGTGAACGCACTCCGGATTACCTACATAAGTATTGTATTATTGTGTGTTTTTTTTTTTTTTTTTTTTCTTTATGCTGCCGCCATGCATTAGCAGGAAATTGGTCTCAAAAGCGAGCTTTCTTACATTTAGTGAAAATGTTTTATTTACACACACACACACACACACACATAAACATATGCATACTTTTCCTCGAAGAGAAAGATTATTTTATCAAATCAGCGATTTCGTGTATATAACTCCGCAAAAAGCGCTACAGATCCTATCAAGTTTATGAATTTCAATTAATACGTGATTTTGATTCGCATAACCATGACCGTCAATTCGCCTGCATACGTTTGCAAGCATGACAATCGCAAAAAAAAAAAAAGCAAAAAAAAATGTTAAACATTTTGAGCATTGAAAAATGTAAAACAGCCGCTGTTTTGGTGCGTTTGAGTAGATAAATCTTTTCAATTATCGCGATTCTCCCGTGAATTCGTTAGCAATAACTAACGTCCAGCAAAGAAAAACAAAAAAATAACAAAAAAAAAAAGAAAAGAAAAGAAAAATCAAAACGAACGGCGAAGAATGCGAAAAGTTTGAAAACGAAACATAAAATATTAACGGCAAGACAAACACACACACACGCATGCACGCACACACCGAGCGTATTCGCATGCCATTTATAAGAGCACGGGTTTCAGGACACGTGGTCGACCTCACAAGAAGTTAACAAAGCAACCGCACGCTAACATATGCAAGCGACAATGGTACCGAAGTATATAGAATAACAGAAGACATCCTACAGGGATCGATGCTTCATCCACTTCTGTACAACAATGTTCTGAATCTGCAACGCCTGGCGGGCGCAATAATTGCTGGCTTTGCATACGACATAGTAGTGCGCAGGTGTGGCTGCATAGTCCTTGGGAGAGGTGTAGGAGTCAACTGCCGAGGCAGTCACGCGAGTGACGAGGCGAGCTAGGCGGGCTTAGAATTGGCGCAGCATAAATCAGAAGCAGTCAGTACTTGCTCTTCAACGTTGATGTTGGGGGGGGATGAACTGCCGCTATGTAGGCCGATATCTGTTGAGAGTTTGATTTGAAAAACTCCCTTTCATTTTAATGAAACTCTTCCTGGACGAGTATTTACGCCTCTTTGCTGCTTGCATGCACTATGGCGTTGTGAAATTTGAAGTTTTGTGGTTCACTGAGAAATTCATTGCAAACTCGAACTCGAACATTTGCCAGTTGCAGCATCTTTTATGGAACTTCCATATAACTTGAACGCGTACTATTACAATGTCACCTCGTCTAAGATCCTTTCAAGTAATATGTACCAGACTAGAGAATGGATAAAGCAGGCTATACTTAAAGCCTTGGTAATCTTGTCCGGGTTGGTTTTCTTGGGTATTTCAACGTCCGCGTCACTCAGTCCCCTACTTATTAATGCACAAAGGAAACCTTTTGTGTGGCCAATCGTCTTGCGGAATGTGGGTGAGATAATGTTTCTACAGCTCCTCTATTGTGACAGACGAGTTTAACACCAAGAGATGTTTTTTTTAATTCCACAGTCGTTCGCATTATTTATTTATTTACTTTCATATCGTTTCAATGAAAATATTAATTTACGTTGTTCTTGTTGTCTTTTACATTTCAGCACAGTGAGAGACGGACAGTATTGCGTTGAGTAACTTTTTACTACTGTTCCAGTATTTTCGATTTCATTGCTAAGGATTTGCAATCGTTAAAAACAATTCTGTTTTAGAAGGAGAAAGGCGACCCAGGGTCACTGGACTTTGCTCCTTTATATTTGTCACCTTATGGCACTTTTCACGATTTTTAGAAGAAGCTTTTAAAGAAACAAAAGAACGAATAAGAAAATTATATTCGGTCGTGACCGAAATTCCTGCATAGCCATCACCGTTATCCTAAAACAGAGAAAAAAAGTAAAAGAACTACATGCCCTGCAGTAGGGAAGAGGCATTACCGATCTTCTCTATTTTTAAAATAAAAGTCTTTGTCGTATAGGCGTGTAGGTGTTGTAGGCTTTGTAGGCGTATCCTTCGAAAAGTTTATATCACTTTGAAGTTCTATTGCAAATTTGCATTTTCGCTAACGGCAGAACGTTTACCACGTTCACTACACACTTGCCCGGACGGACAGACAGAGATGCTTAGATGCATTCCAAATTTGAAACTGGCCAAGACACATATACGCTTTATGGGCTTTTGGAAGCTTGCTTCTGCACTTTATAATGGCATTAAAAAGGAGAAAATTTTATTTTGATTGATATGACTGTGATGTTGGGTGGGGGGAGGGAAAGATTTGCAACGCCCAAAAGGAATCTTCAAAAACCCCATAAGGTTGATAAATTCTTCGTCAACTTCATCTTCAGAATACACCTGGGTATGTCCATCTGTCTGTCTGGGAAATTGTGTAGGCTTTATGGTAAACCTTCTCATCTTCGCAAAAATGAACACATCGGCTACAAACTTGGAAGAGCTTTTCAAAAAATGACCCAAACTTTTTAAAGAACACGTCTAAAATGCCCATTATGTCCATCCGTCTATATAATAAAAACTGTGAACACTTTTGATTCGCATTTGACTTCGCATTTATTTGCTTCCTACGCATAAAGTACAATGCATGGACAACATAAGCTTTCAACTTTGTTTTGAAAAGAAAAATTCAGCCGCGCCCAACGCGCAATATTATAAAGTATGAAGTAAAGTATTTGCCTTTAATTTTGAAACAAAATGATAGGAATAAAAGATTCGGTCACGACCGAGTATAAGATTCTTACCTATTATAACTAAAACTAGTCGTGGTATCAAAGTTTAATAGTTTTCAAGCTACCTATTGTTCGAGATGAGTAGAAAAATTAATTAATCGTCCTACCCTTACCCACAGTAGCCGTGCTCCTCCTACCAGCTAGCTTGTAAGAAGAGATATCTTGGATATGGACAATAAATGTTATATTGTATCCGTTATGTGATCATAATAGCTTTGTTGAATAATGCAGAAAAGAATGCGTCATAGAATTTCTTATATTAAAAAATGTGCAAGAAAGATTTCTCCATTAAAGTAAAAGCGGCCTGCCATTAAAGAAGACTCATTAGAGGGCTTATCGACGAAAAAATTATGAAGAACATTACAAAAGTGCAAAATATAAATTAAAAGAGAAGAGCATTTTTTTTTTTTCGTTTCTTGGTTTTTTGATTAAATTTTCGCAAAGATAATGAATACGTTTTTTTTTCTTGTTTCTTTTGTTTTTTGTTTTTTTTTTTTTTTTAATTGTTTATCATCGTCCCTTTTCTGTCATAATAGAATTCAACAGTGGATAGAATTTATGAAAGTTTTCAAGCAAATAAAGGAACATAAGAGCACAATGGTTTCCAAAAATGAACTGATAAGGGTTACTAGTGGACTTCGTTTGTATAAATCGAGTAAACATCTTTCCTTTAATAACATGAATATATAATAGAAGATATGCACGGGATGAGACTCTGTCTGTGATCCGCACTTTTATTTTCGTAGTGAAGTTTTAATGCAAGCTTTTACTTAATGTGTCATTATTAGCGATCGAGGCAAAGCCATTTGCTATCTTTTTTTGTAGCGAAGTAGACCCCTTTAAAACATAAGCGACCGCTTAAGCGACCACTACATGTGGTTACATTTTGAAGTGTAAAACGATAGAAGAATAATTCATATTAAAGAGAATATAACCTTGCGAGTAGAAGACACTTAAGACACATGAGTTTATAGATAGAAAAAAAAAAAACAAAAAAGGAGTTACACTTCTTTTTCGCTGCCAAGGCTGCCAAGACCCAAAAGATAGTATTTTTGCCAAACTTCATAGGCAGGGAGATGCCTGCTGAGATGCTTGTGTGTCATATACTTCTTGTTTGAAGTAAAGCTATGCGCCTGCTTTGAGTTTGCAGAACAGCTGCTGATTAGTCGGAGCAAAAAGTTAAGCTAATTGGATGACTAGCGAAGGGTAGAACTTTACTTTTCGGGCGGAAAATGTGAATTAATCAATAGGAAGCCCAGACCACTAGGACTTTTGGATAAAGGCAGTAGTGTATCGTGTTATTGCCATCATGTAAAATGCAAAACACGTTACTCCTATTTATCTGAAGGCTTCTAAAGACAAATAGCTGTTGATTTCATTTCTTCATAATCTTCCAGTTTTTTTGAAATTAGAAGCAAGCGTTTGCTTCGAAAGATTTCCAGCGAGACACACAAAAGGTGTCGTGTCATTCAAAGTATTGTAAGCGGTTCTAAAAGAACGCAACTGAAGATTTTAAATCATTTGCATGAGATTTATTTATTTCTTTTTTACGAGAGACGGAAGAAGCAGTCAGCACTTTTCATTCCGTAGAGGAAAACTCTGTTAATCATAGTGATGCATAAGAAAGCTTAAATTTTCCTTCTTCACAAAACTCATTCTACTTTTATTCCTGGAATTTATCACTTTTGCCTAAATAAATCGTAACATAATATTAATGATAATAATAATAATAATAATAATAATAATAATGCTCGTGAATTTAGGGCGTTTACCTAACAACCATACACGAATGAATTCAAGCTACTTGATGTGAAGTTCAATCATCATTAAAAGTTCCATTGCTTACCAGTGTCATGAATACATTAACATTTTATGGCTCGAGATGAAAATTTGAATTCAATGAACCTAAGTACTAAATAGTATTCATGTGATTGGGTGTTCCAAGTACGCATTTCATACAAAATATAAGCCCTACCGTTAACAACGTGATACTGTGTCTGTACAAGTTTCAAGTAGTGAGGTATTGATCCTATTATCTTATAAATTAAGTAAATAATATTAGATATGGTCAGGAAAGATTATACACACATACATCTATACATTTTGATATTTGGAAGTGTGTTCTACCATGTTACCCATGCGAATTGTAGTTGTTGGGTAACTTATTTCATTACTTCTCATAAAAAAAGCTAAAAGCTCTCGGATGGATTCAACAAAGTTTTGTTAAAAATAAACTCTTATCGATAGTCAGTGAAAAATAATATTAAAAGTAAATGACCAGAATTTGTCTTGGCAACTATTTAGAATTGCTTGCTTGCTTATAATTGTCCATGACGTTCAAAATTAGTTACCCCAAAGCGCTTTTCTCTAATGATTAAAGTTAACCCATATCATATAATATGACATTTAGTGTAATATGCAAAATTACAAAAAATACGTGTTGCCTTGGGTTTGAGTTTTAAGTTCTTAAACTAATAAAACACTAACGACATTGTGTATATAATAGTTAAACATGAATTTTTCTTCCCCTCGTAGTGTTGAAGGGGAAAAAAAGCATCTCAACGGCGAAAGAAAATAAGAAATCTAGTTATAAAATACCAATGAAGCAGAAAAAGGAATTTCTCTCCACCCACTTATGGATGCAAATAAGCTGAGATTTCCTTACAAAAAGGAATAAAAAGAAGTGTACGAGAAAAACAGAAAAATTTCTTTATAAAAAAAATCAAAAAAAAAAAAAATTTTTTTAAAAAAAAAAAAAAAAAAAAAAAAAAAAAATAAGGAAAGGAGGGCATGCAGAGAAAGGAAGGCAAACTAATGTAAGGGCATGTGTCAAACACTGCTTCTGCTTCTGTTGCTTGACATGTTACTGATGATGAGCAGATTTGTGAGCTCAAGTCCCTATAACCTGCTGCTAATACCCGTAATATGCATAAAAAGATATGTACGCTTTGAAGAAATCTTGCGAAAAGAAGAATGAATGCAACGTGAAGGGAGGAGGACGGAGGAGTAAGAAAAAAAGCCCTCCAAGGTGTTCAATTATGAAAAATATTGTCTGAAAAAACGTGTGACATTAATGTAACAGCTTAACACTTCAAACTTGATAACGTAGGTATGTATGTATATATGTATGTATATATATATATATATGTAAGTGCATATGTGCGTATGTTCTTTGTTGAGCATGTTTAATATCAGTGGAAAAAATGTTAATAACGATAACGACGAAGAAAGTATGCATTTATTCGTTACGCCTGTTTAGCTTGTGACGGTTGTGCACAACGTGAGACATAAGCCAGCATTAGATAAGCCATAATTGTGAATATTGTAGTTATCATATTTCAAGAGACTTATGCGAATATTTGAGAGGTTGTTAAACATTGAACTCTACATACATATTATGAATTAAAATTTATAAAATATATTTTTCATTTTTATATACGAAATTTAAGCATAATTAATATGAAAATTTACAAAAATATTTTATAAATTGAATCAAGTTTGTTGAAATATATACGAAGCACTTTTAATTTAATTTTTTTGTATAATTAAATTTTATGATTTTTAAATATGCAAAACATGCATACAGTGAGATATATATTTTTTTTTTTGCAACGCAATTATATATAGACACGAATGTTATTTATCGAGGGTTTTCAAATACAAATTACAAAAGCAACAAAACTTTTTTTATTTTTTTAGAGTTAGAGCAGTTATAAGTGCACTTCAGGCGGGGGACGCTCTTCGACGCAATTTGAAAAATAAACTCCCAACTTCATTGTAAATCATTTGTATATATACCCTGCTCGCTGTTATGTGCTTGATGTTGGGCTGCCAGTAAAATTATATAACATTTTAAAGCAAATGGGTAAAGCATCCAGAAAAAAAGGCAAGGCAGACTTAATGGCAAAATCAACTTTGGATATTTTTAATCTCGAGTCTATATATATGTATAGCATTAATAACGATTTCTTGTAAAGCAGATCCGCTATATATTTGCAGTAGATTTTTTGTAAGGAAAATAAAATTTCGAAATTTCTTCTTTCTTAAAATTTTCTGGAATCGGGTCTGCAAGTGAATCAATTTCATTTTAAAATTTGATCGACACTCATAAACCTAACTCGTAGAGAATCCTAACTTCAGTTTTCTAATTTAATTTATGTTTCGGTTATAAGACATAAATTATTGACTAAAATAATAAGTGATTGCATGAATCATGATCAACGATATCAATTAGTGAAAATGATAAAATAATGCGAAATATCAATGCACATAACGGTAAAAATCGACGATTTCGACTTTTCTGGAACGCTTAAAATTGAAGTTTCGGCATTCATTAGTTTTGTTGTTTGATTTGAAGAAATCGGCTGCCGAAGCCTATCAAACACTTTTAAAAGCTTCGGGTTATGCTTTTACATTATCTCCCAATTGTCGAGTTCGGTTTCAAGTGGTAATTTTGATATCAATGCCAAAGAACAACCTGGAGGATAAAAAAAGTCCGGAGACAATGAATTGCGAGATTTATAGGAGCAAAATCCAGCTTATATTCGCAAAGAACTTTCGAACAGCTTAGCAGTCGATGAATCGACTGTTTCTACGCGTGCCTTTCCGGTGGGAAAGATGCAAAAAGAGGGAAAATGGCTACCACACGGATTGACTGAAAATGCAAATTTTTAATTGTTTCAACATCGCGGTAAAATTGCTTATCAGGCAAGAAAGAGTTAGTTTCCTGCGGCGTATTGCGACTGACGATGAAAACTGGATCTACTGCGACACTCTCAAGCGCAAGAACGCATGGGTTTGTCCCGAAGAGCCATCCACATTGACACCGCATGAGAATGTTCCTGGCCATAGAGTTTTTGGTGTGCCTATGCTGAGATCAGCAACACGTAGTGCGTTAAGAGCTGCTAAGACCGAATGAAGCTGTGATTGCAGATCTTTACCAACATGAAGCGAACAAAATGCACGGTCTCTTGTTGCAAAACTGACTAGCATTAGCAATTAACAGGCACAGTGTCTTGCACGAGTTGTCAAGAATACATTGTTGCAGCTGGAATGGGAAACTCTTGTCAAGAATACATTGCTGCGGCTGGAAAGGGAATCCCTGCCGCACCCAGCATGCTAACGACTCCTGTATACCACTTGTTCAGATTCATGCAGCATGGCTTGGCTGGCACTCGGTTTCGAAATGCTGAAGAGATGCGAAAACGGATTGATGAGTGGATCGCTGCCAAACTAATGTCGTTCCTTCGACACGGTCTCGCCATATCGCCAGAAATATGGGAAAAAGTTGTAGTTGTTGCAAGAATTTTCCTCAATAAGAGGATTTTTTAAGTGAAAAATTGATCAAAATACATGAAAGCACCCTATGTATGAAGAATTTTTTTCTTTCTAATTTTTAGCATTTCTTAAAATATTTTAGTTTGTTAACCTTTTTATTATAAAAGAAATTCCAGTTATTAGCCTTTGTTTCTCTATAAATTTCATTCTGTCCACATCTCTTTTCACCAATACATTATAAATATCGTTAAGCGTATTAAGTATTGCTTCAAGCTTGCAACTATCAATGAAATTGCCGATAAACTTGAAAAAATATCGAGCTATCTCGGCTAAGTATGATCGGTGACCAACAACAGCCAGTCAATTCTCTTGATGGAACCGTAAATAACATATGGAAAGCAAGGTCACTTCCGCTATCTGTACATAATCATATTAAAAATATCCTGTTGGTCTTCTATGCATATATCGTTTCCTCGCACCCAAAGTGCAAAGTGAGCCTTTTCTGTTCTATCACCAGCAGGACAATACTTTTCTAAATTGTATCCACTTGGGTTGACGCATACTCGCGAAGGAAAAAGGTCGCAGCTACCAAGTTGGTAGTCCTGCACCCAAAACTGAGTGCAATCAAACCATACTTGCGATTATAGATATCATGAGTGCTCAGTAGGGATATAAGACTTACCGAGTTAGGTAAGCACCTACTGGGCAGCGGCCAATTCCTATCTACTTCTCTTTTTCTTCAATTCGTCCTGACCATAGCCATGATACACCAATGGGGGGCCAATTTAAAGAAAATAAAACCATAGAACGCCTATCCTGTCCTTCTTTCCCTATTTTCTTCTACCTAGACAGACAGACTGTGTTTACATCCATGTAGTCGACTTGCCCCGACCGAGCGGTCATAAAAAGACTTGTACAGCATGTACTTACGATATGGGAAAATTGTCTTTCTTTGGAAACGGACTTTCTGCAGCTGTGATGTTTCGCGAAAGCGGAAATCAAGCGTAATCAACACAATGAGTTCTCATATTATCGGGAAAAAAAAGCTTCCTGGCATTTCTCCCACCAAATGTCTGAGGAGGTCAACTTTGTTAACGCATTAATTGCAGCAAGCGGTACTGTGGAAAAGTAACGGCTCATAGGTTTTAAAAAAGAAAAACGACAAGCGTTGTATAAAAGTTCGCGGTATTTGTTGGAAACAGGAAACAGGCCAAAAGTGGCCGACCAATTCTTAAAGGAGGTGAGAAAAAACGGCAAATTTGATTTTTATCGTTCAGCGAATAGTTATGAAGTATAACGCGTAGAGTTGAATAAAATGAAACCAATGAAAAATTTAGGAACCGTCTATGAATCGCTGCTGGAGCCAAATGGAATCGTAACGGGAGCTTGATGGGGGGAAAAACAATAAATGGATTACACGCTACACAATAATCAGCAAAAAGGAACGTGACCTGTGGAGGATGGAGCTGCGCAAACGGTGGCAAATCACATCTTAATGGCATATCAAGTAATGCCCCGTCTGTGACGACTGGTTTCACTTTCTATCGTCAACAATTAACGCGATCTCTGCGTGCAATTCCGGTCGATTAATGGGAAAGGCGTTAACGGCTGGCTTAACGACTGGATTTTCGCAGAGCTTCAATGGTTCAGACTGTGCCGTAAATTTAGACGCTCATAATTGGTTATACAATCAATCATAATTCTTAAACACTGTTTGTCGTGTTGGTTGTATGGATATTGAGAAGTCGTCTCAAAATGATTATAAGTTTTCTACCTGTTTTTGTTGCACAAAAATGTTTTCATCGCATGCATGCAGTGGCATAACGTGAACACTCTCGAACAGAATTTATGAGCTTTATTTTATTTATTAAATCTTACACATACACTTGCACTAAAATAGTTAAAGCAGTTTTGTTGTATTTTTCATCTACCCTTATATATATATATATATGTGTGTATGTGTGTGTTGGATTTATGCTTGAAGCTGCAGATATGGTTACAAAAACAAATTTCTCTCACACCCGCTTTCTCAGATCTCGTCGTTCGCTAGGTCCGCACACATGCATAAACCATAAAGTCACATACACATACATATGCACATACATAGCTTATATAAAGTTATAAGAATTTGTTTATGCATTCAAAAGTCGCATACATGCACCTTTGGTGAAAGCTGGATTTTCAATATATTTTGTGTTTCTAAAATACATTGTGTACGTGATGTTGCTTGAACATAATGCATAAACATAGAAGCATACAAACATACAAATACTTTCGAACACATCGGTCATCATAATAAATCATATTTATTTATAAGTGCTCGGGTATGCGTGTTAAGTTCTTAAAAGCATTTACTTTTGTTCTTTGTCTTCATCCTAACTTTTGTTTTTATCACCCACAGGGATTAAAAATATATGCATTTTTACGTTCAGTTTGGAGCGAATACAAACTCATAAAAGTACCTAACCTATCAACTAGTCTGACACTCTCGAGACCATTACTTCTCGTATTTTTCTTTATCTCATCTTTTTAGTTTTCACTTTACCAAGTTGTCGCATAAGTTGGAATAAGAAGATGAAGTTTAGCGCATTTATTCTGGCTTCAATTCCACAAACTTAAGATGTGGACGGCCCTTGTTATTAATTGTTACTGAAATTGAAAATGAAATCAATTAACGTTTTTAACTGAAACTTGCCATAGATTTTATAATCGGATCTTGCGAAATTTGCATATAAATCGATCCATTAAGTGAACAAAATGTTTTGCGGTGAACTAAGGGCTTTGCCAGTTCGACTCGATATGAGTTCAGCTCTCTGGCTTTGCTTCCTTTTGGTATGCTTTGGTTGCTTTGTTTTAGGCTCTCCTTTGTTCCATTTCGCCACCATTTTATATGATTTTAAATTTATTTCTCATTTTTCGGTATTTTCTCTTAACAATTTATTTTTTTTATTTATTTATTTATTTATTTATTTTTTATTTATTTTTTTTTTGTTTTTCATGTTATTTTCATTTCATATATAATATAAATCCTTTTTTTTCTTCTTTATTTCTTGTCTTTGCTAATGGGAAAGTGGGCAAAAGATAAACGAGAAAGAGTGAGAGAGAGAGAGAGAGAGAGCTAAGTTAAGTTTTCAACACAAATTAAGTTGTTTGCTGACTTTTAATTTCCAAGATATATCAATTCGTCTAGGTGTGTATGTGTGCGTGTATGCGCGCGTGTGAAATTGCTAAAGATTTATATTTGGCTTGAACTCGAAGTCGTTTTCGCGCTTTATCTTTGTTTGCACATGAAAGAGAATACCAGTCATTCGCACAATAACGTGCGCTTTCCGAGTTTAAGTTTCTTGTCGAAAACTTTAAGATGAACTGAATTTAAATGAAACGTTTGCACACACAGGTCAATAATTTGCCGAACTAATACAAAGATGTCATGTTGTCATCCCTTACGAAATAATTTATTAACCAAATGCATAAAATGTCAATTCAAAAACGAATTCTTTCTTAATATTTTCAAAAACAAACCAAAAATTCGAATTTCTTGTGTTTATTAAACATTGTATTTTGATGGATGAGGAAACCGTTAGAATCCTTTGTGTTGTGGCAACTCTTCGCTTCGTAGGAGAAAAAATATTTTTTTTATTTATTTGCTAATTTTAACCACGGCCGTACGGACATCTAACAGAGATGGCTGGGCCAGAGAGCATCGAGAATTATTTCTAGATAAGCGAAAAGCGAAAGTGAAGTCTCTGTTCCGTCCGACCATTTGGCCATAAACCAAGTTGTTTTCCAAATGATAAAAACCCATGAATTGAAGTTTGAATTACTCACACACACACACACACATACATTGCATTCTCTAGGCCTGGACTCTAGCGGCTGTTTGTAAATCTGAAAGCGATGGTCTTAAATGAAAGGCTTGGATGAAACGATAAAAACATTGCACAAACTGGAACGTATTTGAAGGGTGCTGACAATAGGACGTTCGATAAAATTGGTCCCTGACAATGAGACAGAGATTCGTTCGATCGCATTACGCTTCAAGGCGATTATAAACTCGAGGCAATAATAAACTTTTATTATGCAATGAAAAAAAACAAAATTTTTTTTTTTTTTTTTGCTTAATCCCGGGAATTATTGATCGATGTATTAAAATATGAATAAAAGAAGCGAAGAACACTTTGCATTATGATGAATTGATGATTAAGAAGATAAGAAAAGTATAAAAATGTTTTCCATCATACGATGACGCAAAGGCGGAGTTAATGTTAGATAATTAAAATCTCTTATAAAAAATAAATAAAAATATTAAAAATTAAAATATGTGCTAACTATTAAGATAGATTAATAAAAGAACCAATAACAACGCTATAAGGCCTTACCTCAACTTGCGGATGGCTAGTCCTGCATGGTTAAGGTGTTGCCAGCGAAAAAAGAACAACAACGTGACAGCTAAGCGTGCAGAGTTATAAAAGTAGAGCGCTGCATAGAGATTTTTTCACCGTAAAATTATATGTTCAGCAATGAGTCTGATTCTCATTTCGATGACCCGCCTACTTGATAAAGTGACCGCATTTAGGGTTCAGTAGATGCACACATGCTTGTTGAGAAACAAACGCATCCACACAACATGTCACCGTTTAAAGGGAATTTTGAGCTAGAGGCTTCACCCGACCGGACCATTCGTCTTAGACAACGCGCTTGCTTGGCAACAAGAATTAATTAATGGCAGTCGCTGTTGCGATCTTATAATTAAATTTTTTGTACATCAATTACGAGGATATGGATATGGACGACATGTAGTTTCAACAAGACGACGATGAGCGATTTCTCCCTTGAAAGTGGTTTTTTCGCAGCTATGCTCCTACCCTCTCTCTACTATTCGATAAAGAAACAGTTGTTGTTGTTCACTTTGAACGTATGAGAACTCGAATAATATCTGTTTGACTGTAAGTGCCAGCGCTTAAATATCGGATTCACTTTTTTATTACTTTGAGCTAAATGAATATTAATATTACGTGTGTGTGTGTATTTGTTTTTTAACACCAAACTTCGCTGATACGTGAACGTGAGGAAAAAAAAATTTCAGAGAAGAGTGCTCGTACAACAAGGTTCATATTGAGGCCTAAGGGAATAATGGAACGCGCCTAAGAAAATAGGCGAGAAAGAGAAGGAGAAAAGAAGAGAAGAGAATTTTTATGGCCTATAGGTTACCGTTGGTCCCCATGGGGATAGGGAAAGGAGACACTTTTCCGCGATCCCATTATCCAGGCCATCGGTTAATTAAAAAAAAAAAAAAAAAAAAGATGGCCTGAGATCATGCCTTAAAAACATTAAAACTAATACTAATAATAATAATAAAAAAAAAAGTATTTCATCTTTTGGAATTTTATTACTCTATAAAAACATTAACATAAACACGCAATAATTTCTTTCCATCGCTTAATTAATTATAATACGTTAATCAGCTAAAATTATTTATAAAGTGCTTTTTATAAAATACTCTCCCCTTGCGAACGAAAAGAAGATGTCGCCGTATTGTTGTATGTATTATGAAGTATGCATGCATATGTATATAATTGAAACAAATGAATAATATAATTGAAAAAAAAAAAAAAAAAAAAAAAAAAAAAAAAAAGGAATAAATTTTTAGGTAGATTTTTAGTATTTTTTTTAATTATTTATCAGTGAGCGATCTGCTAACTAACNTATGAAGTATGCATGCATATGTATATAATTGAAAAAAAAAAATAATATAATTGAAAAAAAAAAAAAAAAAAAAAAAAAAAAAAAAAAGGAATGAATTCTTTGGTTGTTTTTTTGTTTGTAACATAATTATTTATCAGTGAGCGATCTGCTAACTAACTAGCTCGTAACCTAATTTAATAACTGCACGGTTCGTGTGTCAAACGTAACCCATTATAAACGTAACATGCACAATCATATGCGTTTCAAATGGGACCACGAGAGGGAATGCAAAAACTTTTTAAATAAAAATAAAACAAAAAAATCATCAGCAAAAAAAGAAAAAGGAAAAATGATAATAGCAATAATAGATGAAAAATGTGACATGAACGGAATTTAATTTCAAAAGAAATAATATATTAAAAAAAAAAAAAAAAAAAGAGGAAAGAACCCTTTCTTCACCACACGGGCAAATGATCAATTTTTGCTATGAGCAAAAAATAATAGTTATGTTATGGAAATATGTGATACTTGAACCTCAACGTATGATAGGCGTTGTGTTCAACTGCTTTTAAGAGTTAAAAAAAAGAAGAAGAAGAAGAAGAATAACACAATTGAAGGAAGATAGTCGTGCAATAGTTGTCTGCCCTTAGAGCGTTAGGTAAAATGTAAGATTTAAAAATGCGAAGATGTAGTCGTAAGACTCGGAATTTAGTGGAACCCTTTAGGAAATCCGATTTAGTAACCAATAATCCAGGATCCAAAGCGATTATTAGATGGAACATTTAACAAAACCTTATAACACGTTTTTGTGAAAGCGCCTCTGATTCTTCTCAAGCTTCTCTTACTGCTTATTAAAAATAACTGAATAGTATTCGAACTTTGCCCATGAAATACTCATTAAAGTTTCTTTCACTGATCCCGCGAGCTATTCCCAAGTATTTACCCAGTCAATAAAAAAGAATTTGTTATTTCTTTTTCTATGTGGGCGTATAATTTAAGTAATTTGCTAATACATTCGGACTAATCAATGATTCTCGCCGGTTTAAGGTAAATCCTGGAGAAATGTCCAAATTTACAATTCCTTCGCCAATACTTTAGCTCTACTCTTAAGCCTAAACTATCTTTTCGGTCAAAATAATTCGCAGGGAATTTTTTTTGAACTCACCACCTTTGCAAGTCCATAAAGTACACATAGTTTTGATCAGGATCAAATTCCGAATTGATTAGAATTGATTGTCCGTCTATCCTTCGGTATATTTGTCTGCCTATCTACCTGTGCCCGTCTGTCTGTCTATCTGTTCGTTTGATAAACATTCTTCTGCCCGTTAAACTGTGGATATCGTCTGCAAATATTGGCAAGAAAATTGTTGCCCGTAGTTTTGTATCGGAAATGCGTCAAATCGATTAAACGATATGTGAACAGTAGCACGTCATTACTCATAAACTCGAAGAATACTTATTTACGTATCCTATTTTAGTATAAAAGTGGTGGATATAAAAGATTCGACCTTACAGGCATTTGGGAAACTCTGCATTCTTTAACATGTATACAGCGCAACTTTAATTTCCTCATTTTAATAAGTCTCAAGTTTAGCCTTAACCGAGATCGGAATGAAAGAATCGCGTACAATACGGCATTAAACTAAAGAGCACGCATTGCACATTACACGAGGAATTAATTATCTGAATAGAAGCCTTCATATACTTAATATGAAGAGGAAATTTGAAAAGGAATCCTCAAGTAGAACATTACGCACTTCTTACGTTTCAAAGGTGAAACGAAAATTGAATGGAGACTGTAATCACCTGACATCGAAAGCTATTTCCTGGATGACAAACTAGATTTTTCGTTATCTCGATCGCCAATAATTGCCGATTTCTATCAAATCATTTACAGAAACCTGTCCATAAGCCAAGATACGAAGACAATGCTGAAGGATAGCTGAAGGATAACTTAATGAAATCTTTTTTACTTTTCATTAAATTTAGCAGAACTAGCGAAATTTGCGCTTGAAAAGCTTAAAACCATTAAACAGATTGCGATGTCCGTAAAAGGACATAATTCCCACAATTCCTGGAGGCATAAGCCCTTCGAAGGCATCAACCCTTAAGCGCAATTCTTAAATCTTAAAAGGTAAAGAAAAAAAGTCCACTTCTGCGAAAGTCAAGTTAAGGACTTTCTACGATGCGCCTTCGCATTCGCCCTTCTCGGCGATCACCTATGCACAGAAAGCATAGTTCAACACTTATTTATAGTATACTTGCTAAGCTGAGTCTATGTCTAAAATATTGTAGCTACAATCAGATGCGCTACAGTATCTATTCGTACTGTTAAGCATGGTTTTTGCACTTCATGCCTTTTTGTACAGAAAAAAAAAAAAAAAAAACGAAAAAAAAAACATCTTCTGATAACAATAATGAAACCGTCGTCTTTCCGTTGCTAAGACGTTATATGTAAAATATAATAAAAAATAATAAAAATCCAATTTAACTCTAAAAGCACTTTTGTGTCATTTTTAATAGCATTCGCAAGGATTAAGAAAAAAGAAAAAAAAAAAAAAGAAAAAAAAAAAAGGAAAGCAAAGACACGACAATTGCTTACATACGTGTATTGCATGCATTGTATGTTGTATATAATGTTAAATGTAAATGTATGTACGGACGTAAGAAGATATGGTGATGACTGAGTGTCACATACACGCACGTATTCATACGCACAAACACGCATATGTATATATATGAATATATATTTATAGATATAGGTATATGTATCTATATATATATATATATATATATATATATATATGTATATATATAGCAGGGATCTCTATAAAAATTTTTAGTTGGCTGGGTTGACTGGTT
>KK502403.1:2210854-2272311 GCA_000688735.1 Glossina austeni
AACGAACATTTCCTAAATATTTTCGTTTTTTTTTTTTTTTTTTACAGTGACAAAAATGAATAAATCAAATATTATAAATATTTGAAAATGTATGGTTTGCAGCTGAACATCAATTTAGATAAAGATTAGGAAAACAAAAACAAAAAAAAAAAATAAAAAAATAAACAAGTGATTTATAAATGTCAAGTGTATAGAAATGATTGATTTGTTAGTAGCTTAGAGATAAATAAAGCACAAAATACGATACGATTTGAAAATATATTTTCTATTATGTTTGAAAAATATATTAAAATTTTTGCTTTGTATTTGAGTTGAGACGATTTTTGAAAACTTGTCATAGGCGAGTTTAATGACTTTCGTGGAGGAGTGTTTTCTATGTTTAACTTTCCCGTTAATGAGTCCTGAGAGACTTTGATTTTAATTTGATTTATCTAAATATGTCCATCTATCGGTCTTTTCCGAATTTTTGTTTCCAAAAGACGAGGAGCAAAGATGACCATTTCCTACCTGCACAATTTCGAATACAAATTTTATTTTTATTTATTTATTTCTTTTTTTTTTTTTTTGATAATTAAATACCAAAAATAATAACTTATTTCCATGGAAAAAGTATTCTTCATAGGAGCTCTTTTATGGGAGTAGAGACGCAAAACGTAAACTGCTTTGTTCCAAATTTTGTAAAATTGATATTCCCATCAGAGATATCATTACTCTTCACAAATTTTCAAAAATTTTTCATAACAAATTTGCATGGGGTGCAATTGTAAAAAGCAGACCCCCATGGTCTGAAGTGCTTAGAATTACTTCCGACATCAAATTATTATCATAGGCCAATTTTGTTCAAAAGATATAAAAAATTACATCTTTTCGCAATAGAAAGAATTACTGACCATTTAGTAGGGTGTCCAACATTTTAGTCCATCGGTCCAACTTCTTCACATCATCTAACTGAGGTGAAGTAGGAAATTTCGAAAATTGCAATTTTTTTTTTTTTTCGTAAGGACTTTTTCAAAACAAAAGATTATGTGAGAAGCGGTTGCAAAAACATTTCCAATAAGTTTGGTTGGTCGAGTGCCAAATTTGGTCAATATATTTAACAAACTGCCACATATATGCCGGATAGAAAAGTAGGATAAGCAAATATTGTACGAAAAGACGTTTAGAAAAGCTTTGGAAGCGTTTAGATATTACTGCTGAGTCTATTCGTGCAACAAAAAGTGAATTTATCGGTCGTGAGTCATTCATCCGCAATAACTTAATCTACACTCTTTCGAGTGTTCGTGCGAGGTATGGAAATTGTGGTAGAAAGTGGAAGCCTTACAAATCTATTTCTGATTCATATTCTCAGCCTACTGTACACGTGCATCTAAACTAACAAATCGAGTGACTTGAACCTTTTGTCAGATATCAAGTTGTAGTTACAACAACTGTAGGGGGAATTAACTTTACAGTGATGTACGAAATCCGCGTTAATATATCCATTTAAACTTTAAACTTGAATTATTTTAATAATTATTTTATATCGCATTTTCAAAATTTTTTTTTCTATTTTACTTTAAATTAACAATTAATTGTAAGAAAAACAGGAAAGGATGTAAATCTGTTATTAGTCATGATATTAAAATGAACACTGGCGTGCAGTTAGCCCACGGTGCGTAGTCACACTTGGTTCTCGCCTCCGCTGAGGTCATTGATAATTCACCGATATTCAAAGCATAACATAATGTAATGAGAAAAACTAAACAAAAATAGAAAATAAAAACATAATTAAGAAAATCAATAATACTTGATTTTACAAAAAAGATTAAAAACAAAAAATTTATTGTTACTATTTATCGTATTGTGTACGCGTACGATTGGCGAAAAGTTACAACATACAACGTGTGTTATAAAAATATGTAACGAAGTTACAAGGGTGTGAAGTTATTTTTAAATATAACTAGCAAAGACACAAACCAAATTTGTTTTACAGAACTCTGTTAAGCCATTAACAGAATGGTATAAAACGAAGTCTCGGAGGGATTTAAGTTTCATTTTTTCACAGACCGTGGTTCGCCCACAGTAGCTAAGCAAACTTTCGCTAAATCAACTTTATTTATGACATAGTGTAAAAATACTGACTTTACAAATATTAATTAATTTACATAAATACATGTTTTGTTTATTATATTTTGTAAAAAAAAATGTCCAAAAGTTGTATTCTAACTGAATTTTGACTTAAATTCCTCCGACACTTCGTTTTATAGCATTCTCTTAAGCGCTTAACAGAGCTCTGTAAAAAAAAAAAATGGTTCGTGTCTTTGCTAGTTATATTTAAATGTAACTTCACACCCTTCGAATTTACTCAAACGCAGGTTTTTGATATGTTTTAAAAGATGCTAAAATCTATCAGATGAGAAATGAGAATTTATTACTATATCCCTTCCTTCTAAAATCCGCTAAAATCTCTCCAAATATGCAAATTCCCCCATGCATAAGACACGAAATTGTACTAAGGATGTTCGAGTTTTTTTTGATAGGTTTCAGCATTTTTCGTGGTACCTTTGAAAATTTTTAGAGTTCGCGTCAAAAACTTGGGTTTTTTTTTTTTGAAAGCTTAGTACTTTTTATAAGGGCTTTCTTCTAACTTCAAGGTTTTAATTTGTTTTTCTTTTTCGTTACTTCGCCACAAATCGTGAATGAGTAGAGGCGCGCCCATTCAAAAATGTGGGCTAAGTTTACTTCGGTAAATTAGGTCCTTTAATATATATATTGAGACCAAGATGTGACTCACAATCGCATAAATTCACTTAATTTTTCGAACATAGTGTTGTATTGAAATATATTTTGGGTAAATGAAATGAACGCTGGAGTTGAAATGAAGAGATAGATAACTTCATCTTATTTTGATTCTTTAATATATTCTCGACTATGTAATAGTTTGTTTACTTTCGTAATTCAGTCTGACTTCACTTTAAATTAAATACATGTAGTGCTTGCTTGTTTGTGTGTTTGTTTGTTTTTTTTTTTTCATTTTAGTTTGTTTAGTTTAATCTAAAGCAGTGAAAATTTATGTATTTTTATTTGAAAGCAATTTATTTTAAAAATATTTTAATATACAAACGCATATATATCAATGTGATAAATTTAGTTTAAAAAAACTAAACGTTAAAAACATAAAACTGAAATTAGAAAAAAGTTGAAAAACATTCAAAATACACAACAGCATACAACACTTTACCATGTGTCAGGCAACATATGTAGTTTACACGACTTTTCCTTTTATTTTTTTTATTTTTGTGCAGACAGAAACAAAGCAACACTCATACACCTAAATAAAAAGCAAAATATTTTTATATTTTGTATCTATTAAAAAAACAAATAAATAAATAAAAAAAAAAAACAAAACAAAAAAAAAAATCTAAAATATCAACTTTTTCAAATACATTCTAAATGAAAGACTGGTTTATGATTATATATATACACTCACACACACACACACTACCGACCATCACGAAATATATTTTACGCAGTGATACATGTTAAACAGTATAATGTACGTAGCAGGAATCAAAATGAATTACTGACTAAAAATAAATACAATTTTTATTTCACAAGGACCGCAGGGCAAGAATTTATTCGATTTTTCGTTACTGTTGTAACAGTCAGAAATACGCATCATAGGGTTTTACAGTGTAAGTAGGCCTATGCGAAATTTCACACCAAAATACCAACAGTTTAATATAAAGCTAAAGTTTATTTTATTTTATTTTATTTTGTATTAACCGCTAAAATAGAATCAATTTACCGAGACCTGTGACTCATAGTCTCCGCTTAAGTTTATGCTCAGTGTCGACGAGACGAGAAAACAGTCTATTTACAATGTATTGTGTGTTTTTTTTTTTTTTTTTTTTTTTATAAATATTCCGACTGAGTAGGCGAAGAATCCCGACTAACAGTTGAACGGTGACGGGCTCAAAAATCAAGTGCCGCGAAGTATTTAATGAAACCGCTAGTCCCAGACGCCTTGCTCCGGCTAAATTCATAATAGCTTTTGTATTTCCTAAGGAGAAGACACCGTTCGCAAAGCAATATGCGCGACCTAATCATTTAAAATACCGTAAGCAATTCATTCAAGTCGGTCTTTCCTTCTGATTCAGAGAAAATTTAGATTTCAATTGGCTTTGTTAAGGACTAACGACAGCCTTAAATAGGGGAAAGGGAAGGGGGGAAGCCTAAGTTTGATATGAAAATTTTGTTAGTCATGCGTTCGCCTTTTCTCTGATTATTGCGGATCAAATAAAAAAAAAATTGTTATTTTACTGTTAAAGTAAACAAACTGTATGGAGTAGAAATTGATCTGATACTTGATTGGAATGTCAATCATTGACAAGTAAAAGTCCCGATCGGTCAATTCGGAGATTTGACAACAGAATTTTGAAACTATTAGAATGATGGGTGATCATGATTCGCCTACAGTCATATATAACTACCTTCTAATTGCTATATATATATATGCTATATATATAAATATATGTTGGAATTAGAATTTTCCCTCAAATATTTTATTTGAATACGCATGCGAGCACATGTATGTTTCATTTACATTTTTTCACGTCATTTTTTATTTTTTGTATTTAAAAATTTTAGTTTTTTATTAGTTCCGTTTGGCTGGCCATTACATCAGAGTTCATATCCCAATGGATATGTTTTATTTTTATTTAGTGCTTCTTTTTTTTTCTTTTTTTTTTGATTATTTTGTTTTTGTTTATTTATTCTTATTTTTTAGAATTAAATTAATAGCAAAAAAAAATAAATAAAAAGTGTCGTAAAAATTTTTAACATGACATTTAGTTTTGTTTTTGCTCAATTGTAATGCTATCAATACTAAATATGTATCTTCAGAAGTGCATGCAATATCGAATTTATACTGTAAGGCCTCGTTTTACGCGGCAAATCGCAAAATCTTTCGAAAAGCTTATAAGGACGCTCTCAGAGTTCGGATAAAAACCACCATAGAATTTAAACCGAATATTAGCAGCACTTCCAGCACTTGGCTCTATTTTCGCGAAACGTATGTTTTAGTGAAAGTACTCTGGAGAAAATTCTGAAATTTTCGCATTTAAAAACAAATAAAAACACTATACTCCGATACGGTTCATCATCATCAAGTACCCTACATCACCACATTTAATACATTTATTCTTATGAGAATTTTTCAATTTTTCAATTTTTGTTGTATGGGAAGTGAGAAGAGAAGAGAGAAGAGGTCTCATCTGAACAATTTTGGATAGCGTTTGCCTTTCGGCCAAAGCCAGTCGGAGTGCGAAATTTCATTAAAATACATCAAAAATTGCGACCTTTATGTCGAACACAAGAAAACAAGACAGACGGACAGACAAGTTTGCGCTGATACAGAAAGTGATTCTGTATTGATGAGTACAACAAAAGGTCCGTCTATCTCAAGTTCTTTCCATTGTTGCATTCTTGCTTAACATGCCCTTGCAGCACAAGTGGCGTAGGGTACAATAGAAAATGTAATTTACTAAAATATATTGCTTTAGTTTACATATTATTTAAATACTTTTTAAATAAAGCACTAGCTTTGTGTTGTTCTCTCTCGCACATGTCTACCGTAACCATAAACTTGATATCATTTGCAAGTTCTGCATAAGTTATAACTTGAATTGACTCAATTCTTTAATGAATCGCAAATGCGTTGCAAAGTATATCTGAGTAGTATCTGAGTGGATTTGTCGCAGAGATTTGTGAGGGCTTCAGTTTCGATTTCCCATAATTTTAAATCGTCTCTATGAGCAAAATTAGTGGTTGTGAAGATTTACTAACTTTGAGGAGAAAACTTTTTCTCTTTGTGGGCATGGAAGTGATGTCGGCTTGTTAGTGAACAGATAGGTGCAAGATCCGGAGAAATCTGCCGAATTGAAATTAAACATTTTGCACAAGTGTGACAAAGTCTTTCGTCAAGCGTTACAGCGAGTTGTAAGAACCTTAAGATCCAAGCAGGAAATCTCTTAATTTTCCTTATATTATATACATAGGTGCGCTCTTGAGAGCATTAGCAATCGCACAGATATATATATATAAATATATATCTTCTTCCTTCTATCTCACCCATATGGACGATGCAATTGAAGCGGACGTTTGTATAAAAATCACTTTAAAGTGAAAATTGAAAAGAGTTCGGGTGAGTGTAAATTAAACTAAAATCGAAACTTGACTTTCAATATCAAAAGAGTATGACTGAGGCATAGACACGTTTAACGAAGACGAAGAAGTTCTTAGAATTAGCAATTTTTCTTTATCTATCTATTATATAAAATAATTAATTGAACTTAACGATGATGACTTTACTCATTAGTGAATGATTCGTAATATTTGCAAAATGAACACAACAACAATTCGTTGGGAATTTGGGTCATTAACAAAATAATGATTTTCTAACATATTGCAAATATTAAACACTTTCTCAGATTCATTTACTCAGCGTCATTATCTTCTTCGCAATTTCATGGGAATTTATTAATATTAACAACACACATACCAGACGTAAATCACTTGCAGGCAATTACCCTGAAAGCGACTCCATTTATTTCATGGAAATAACAAATAAATTGTTTGCCCCACTTACATGACATTGCATGGTATTTAAGGTCGTCGTTTCTACAATACATTATATAGCAATCGCAAACCTCCAAAATCGTGTGACAATTTCTCGCATAAAAAATGAGCTGACGGTAGTATATAAACGTTCAAAAAAAAAATAAAAAAACAAAAAAAAAAAAAAATAAATAAATAAATAAATAAATAGAAATGTACAGTTATTTGCAAAATGTTAATTCAGACTTCCTTATAGATGTGCATAAGTAGTGAACCAAATGCAGTAAAATAAAACGAGGAAACTTTTTGTTTATCTTAGGCTTGATCGAAATCCTCTCCAATGTAGCACACATTAGGTGCTTGTGAAAAATTCAGGAATCTAATGTTTCCTGAATTTCTAATCTCAATATATACGAAACAAGTGCAGGCACATAAGTACACATAGCTAACTACTGTATACTTTTCAAGTATACAGTGAGTTTAGTTATAGATCGATATATAAAAATTATTTCTATTATAATTTTGTTTTTAAAGTTAAAGTTTATTTAGTTATTGCACTCTACACTAGTTGTTGTACAAGAGTATATTACATTTTTGCCCTTTCTGAATCGATCTAAGCTCTTTCGTCTGGCGGTCCGTCTTGTTTTTTGTGCTCAACCTACATACAGGTCTTGATTTTTGATATATTTTAATGAAATTTGGTACACCGACATGTCTTGGCCGAAAGACAAATACTACTGAAAATGTTTCGGATCGGACCAGTTTTGCGACCACGTGCCATAGCACATCCTATTTCGAAAAGTTGTTATGTAAAGAACCGTATTAAACGAAGTGATGTAGGGTATCTAATAATGGCCAATGGTCCAACTACAGTGTTTTTACTTACTTTTAATTAATACATTTTAAATTTATTATATAAGTAATGCCCCGAGACGTGTCAGTTTCACATCATACACATCAAATGGTGAGAGATTAGGAGAGTGAGTGTGGCAGAGGTATCAGAAAATTTATATCTCCCTTTGCTGCTCTCACCCATAACAGATGCAATGCCGTAAAGCATATATATAACACATAATGTATATGTATATAGTAAGGATGTATGGGTTGCGTATTATATAAGCATACTATATAATAGATGGTTGTATGTGTGTTTGATCAGCGATATCTATTGGTGAAAATGATAAAGAAATCAGGAAGCAGTTAAATTTAACTACTTTGACATTTCTTTACATAAAACAACCAACAACAACAACAACGTTTTCCATCAAGGAACGCTCAAAAATTGCATTTTCAACATTCTTTCCTATAATGACAAGGACCGGCCTGGAAGCCGAAAGAAGTTCGACGACAATGAATTGCAAAGAGTTGTTGTACGAAAACCCAACTCAAACGCTCAACGAAATTTTGAACTTGCAAAAGGAGGCAAAATGGATGTCACACGTTTAGACTGAAAATGCCATTTGGAAGCACTTCAACTTCACGGTTGTGTTTCATTGTTTTCCATACACAAAAAAAAAAAAAAAAAAAAAAACAGTTTTCCGTGGCGTACTTTGATTGGCGACAAAAAGTGGGTCTACTACGATAATGTTCAACGGAAAAAGCTGTAGGTTTGTCTAGGAGAAAAATCCACATCGACACCGAAGCGGAACGTTCATGGCCATGGAGTTTGGAAACAAGTCAGCAAAAAGAAAGAACAAAATGGAAGCTGCAACGTGCAGCTTGAAGTGAATATTTGTTAGGATCGTGTTAAGCTTCTCTGCAACAATGTCTGCGATTCGCGTACAAATACTAGGCAAGAAGCTTCCATTTATCTTATATGCTAAAAGGTCAGAAGTATAGAAAAATAAATTTAGCAAATTCCGATTAACAAATTGACTGGCGCGTCCACAAACAGGTGGGAAGGTGGGAAAAATTCAGCCCAGCGTGCGTCAAATTTCTTGTATTAACTTCATTGTATAAAAACCGTTAATTCCGTTTTATTTCCAGCAGATGGTATTAAGAAATTCTACAGAATATCTGTGGATAAGCTTTCCTGTCTATCTTTCCTGTGTATCTGCAGTCGAACTTTAAAAGTTGCAACCACTTTTCCAGCAATGCTAGAACGTCTCACAAGACCTGTATGCTGTATTTGACTGAACTCGGTGGTCAACGGCCTTAATCTGAGCAATGGCTCCTGAAACATTGCAAGGAAAGTCAAACTTGTTTTGCCAACTTTTGTGATTGTTTCGTATTGCGCCGGCTTATCATAAGTCCGGAGACTTTAAGAAACATCACACATTTGTGTGATGCTCTTGAGCATACCACCAAGTATTGCTGTTGTAAAAATGGAGTATAGAGTGCAAGGATATAGAGATGGAAATTTTTAAACATAAAAAAAGAAAATATAAACGAAAAGTGGGCGAGAAAATAATTGCAACGTCTTTATATGATTTTGTGGAAAAAAATAAGGAAAGGCACGCGTATAAAAACAACTTTTTTTTTTTTTTTTTTAATCGATTAATTTCATTAACTTTCAGTGTAAAATGCAGTTAAAACGTTAGAATGGGGACAAGACTTATAATTGGTCGTCTCTTTTCTGCGGTTATCTTGATCTAGAGCAAAATTTGATATTTAGAGAGTTTGGCGTTGAGGTTTGCTTCGAAACATCAAATCTGCAAAAAACGCTGAGGCTGAAGCGAACATGATCATTAATAATACGACTATACTGACCGCTTACAATGCCAGAATCGAGTGTAAGGTTCGAAATATGAGAGCTATTGGCTCATAAGCACCACTAAGGAACCCTGCAAGTTGAAGATAAAAAATTAAATTAATTTGTTTAGGAACATTTAACGCCATACAACATTAGAGCATTTTTGGCAAGTTAATGCATATGCCTCGGGGGTTTTCATATATATTTCTGATAATAACAACAGCTTCAACCAATTTTCTATTGCCATCTGGCGGAAGCCTATCCTCACGTCTCAATCAGACATCTTCTCGCACTAAATCTTTCCACGTTGCTTGGCATTCGCAATGTTAGACGTTAGGTTTTTGCTTGCTGTGTGTGATGTGCTCATCAGTTGATTCAATCGATGTCTTGCCTACGCATTAAGATTTATGCGTCTTCGTTGCAATATTAAGTTTTCGCATAAAATGTTGCTGCAATTTAGTAACTAAACCGTCTCAACAAATTTCATTGATACTGATATTGAGCGAGCGAACTATACATTTCCACGACATTGCTTCCTACGTGGCGTAGTAAGATTATCACGTTTCTTCTATAGCTTTACTTTTCCAAATCTAATGCACGTACATATTTCCTGAGCTGTGTGTGTCACATGGCGTTGCGTTGATAAACCTACTTACGATGATTAGTAAACTTTTTATATTAGAAGCTTTTCGATATCTTTCTTTTTCTCTCTCTCCTTCTCTCTGTCTCCCTCTCTTTCTCTCTATTATGATGCGCTTTAAACACTTGACACCCGCCATGTGATGTCTTCGATGCATGAGAGAACGTCTACTAAGATGTTACGAACAGTTTATGTATACATAACGTCTCAAAATCTTCCATTAGCTACAAACATATAATTACTTATTGATGCATATATTTTTTTTTTTTTTGTTTTGTTTTGGGTTCATACGAAATCGCGAAATGAATTTTACATAAGAAAGTTTGTGTATATGAGAAAAAATTCTTGAAATGTTTATTTGCGTTTAATATTTAAAAATTACTAAATGAAAAAACATATCTGTTCTCGCGCTTTTTTTATAAAATGGTTTAACAAGTTTTTCTCAAGTTCACTAAATAACCTAAAGGTATATCCGTGTTCTACATTTTTATTCCATTTCTAGTTGATATGATGTTTGTAGGCCACCAAGAGAAACAAAAAAAGAAGAAAAAAAAAAAAACAGAAGAAAAAAACGAAAAATATTAAATAAAGGAGAAACTGTCATCAACAACACCATTTCCAACAACAACAACAACAACAACAACAACAACAACAACAATAATACTAACAACTAAAGAATTGTTGTAGGCTACAAAAATTAAATTGACAACAGCAACAACCGCAATTCATGTGACTGTTGTCACCATTTTCTCTCTTCGTTTTCGTTTTTGTTTTTGCTCTTTTTCTCGTGCTTTTTTTTTTTTTTACTTTTTTTACTTTTATAGAATTGCTCTTTGTTCGCACAATTTCAGCCAGGAATTGCCTTGACGTGGCCATTCCCTAGAAGACTGAGTTTATTACTGCTACTACTTTGACCCACAAGGTCTTTGACTTTTTAGGTTAACAGTTAAATGTGGGTTAGTGACAAGCATTAGATAAGTTGCTAACACAATTGGTTCTTATTTTATTTCATTTTTGGTTATTCCAACTTTTTCCATTGTTTTATGCTTTTTTTCGTATTTTAAATATAGTCGCATTTAATTGTCCTCACTTTAGACTGAACTAACAAATAACAGCATTTAGCGCTCCGGAAGCAATTTCAAAAAAAAAAAAAAAAAACTAAAACTTTTTTTATTTCATTTTTTTATAATTTATAAAAAAAAAAATTGATAATAATAACTAAAATAAGTTGAAAAAACGTATTCACCTTAAATCAAATTACGAACACATACAATTTTGATATATATATATAACCATTTTGTCCTCCTTGTTCACCAACTTTGGCAACTCTGGCTGTTGCGATCGATTGCAAGTTATTCTGCGCTCCAAAATTTTTTCAAAAACTGTATAAGTGATAATTAAGTGGTTTGTGTTATTTAATACTACCCGGCAATCAGCTGATTTCACATTGCTTCGCGTTACAAACGGAAAAGTTAAACACAACCATCGCTTCGTTATTATTATTATTTTTCTTAAATTTATTTTTCATTATTTATTTATTCATTTTTTTGCTTACTTTTACTTCTGTTGGCTTTATTTTGCTGTTATCCCCCTTATCGTTGTTTATTTATCTCACTTGCATACTTTTAGGCACTATCTTTTAAGGCTCAGTTTATATTCTGCCCGCTACTGTGTTAACTGGCAGGAATTGCTTATGTTCTTTTAACAGCAGTGCTTAACGTTCAACCGAAACCTCAGAGCGCGTGAGGGCCTCGTGCACGGTAGATGAACGGACTTCATGGTTAGAGTAGTAGATTAAAGATTCTGCCAACATTCCGAATGTAAAAACCGTGGCATTGATTTCATTTTACGTTTTGGACTGAAAGCAAGAACATTTTTCCCGAACTGGGTAAGGAATTGACAGCAGGGTCGAATAATCTCAAAAAATACCAATTGTCCAAAAGAAAAGCGAATCCACTCGAAAGATTGCCTGCGGTCGCTTCCCACCCCGAACAAATTAATTCCTTCTTTTAGAATACCCTCAGTTGAATCCATTCTATGCATACACTTGACGAAGGATAACTTTTCCAAAGCAGGGGAAAGTAGACCATCTCTTGATGGGAAGAACCGAAGGTAGGCGGCCGATCTACCGTTTATAACTTTTATTAAATCTTATCTCATTAATCGAGTGAATCGATCATCATCGACGCATCGCCTGAAATTCTATGCTATCGACAAGAATTTGTATTAATATTTAAATGAATGTAATGATTATTATGTTGATATGTTTGTCGCGACGATCGCCACGAGCATGACGGGGGCTCGATTTAGCTTAGAGACGAAAATATTTTGCAATCTAGAGCAATAACCGCAGTTTCGCCGAAGTGAGGCATGGCTCGGCTTCACTTTTCTATAAAATGGACTACTGAGTCACCAGTGAACCGATTTACGTGAAAGCCATGATGACCGCTAATCCGAGTCTAGGATTCGGGTTAGCTCGTCACAAGTGATAATTAATTATGGTTTTCATGGTTTGCATAGTTTTTGCGTTACATGAACATCAACATATTGCAATGTAATGGAATTTGAGTTCAAATATTCATTTCCCTCTTCACAACTTAGTGATAGACTGCGTGAAGTCTTTAAAGCTACACATTCGCAACATTATATAATTTCAATTTGTCACAAAAAAGTTGTCTAGGCCGTGGTGTTTACCATACAAAGCTTTCCAAGCGTATTTCTAACTGAAAGGAATGTTTTTTTGACAAAAATATGCAGATGAAGAAAAGAAGTACTGTTGATACGAGCCACAAGTTACCAATGGAACTGAGTGATTTTCGGTAAAAGTCACAATTCGCATAAAGACGAACTCAGTCTTTCCAACGTTTACCTGACAGATCGACACTTTGCAAATGTGCGAGAAAATTTCCTTTATCGACATAGGTGAGGTCGAGTCTTCTTCAAGGTTCAGCTTAGGTAAGACCAGCTCAATATCGGCAAAGTTCTTTCGAAGGTCCTTCCAGGACATGAGTATGCAGTCATAGGTTAGTGTGGTTTTGTGATCGAAATAGAGATTCGAACAGTGTTTAGTTGGAAAGTTTTTTCCGATTTATGTAATTACAGCGCTTTGAATGGCAATCAATGACTTTTAGTTCATGCATTTTATTAGCGCATTATTTGAAGTGTGTGTGTGAAGGTTAAAAAACTTGAAACTTGAACTTTTACAAGGGTAAAGAATTAGCTCCGGTATTATCCGTTACGATATAGTACCGGCTATATATTGGGTAACGGCTTCGTTCGAATTAATCCGAATAAAAGATTTAAAATTATATCATGATTTTGTCGTCCTTTGTCTAGACTGCTCGATGATAAGCTTGATGGCTTAATAGAATTTTTGTTTTATAAATTAATTTTTCAGTTAGTCATCAAGAATACAAACAAAACAAAAATTTTAAAGATTTTAATAGAATTTCTAATTTTTCCTTCTTGTTCTTGTTCTTCTTCTTCTTCTTCTCCTCATTCCCTACTATTTTATTCGTTCGTTGTAAGCATGATGGGAAATACCATTAAAGGAAACTAAACCTTACAGAGTAGAACATTTTTGCAAATCATTTGAAAAATTGTAGCGTTTAACTCTTTTTGCGGTTGCTTTTGTTATTTTTCTTTTCCATTCCGGCGTTAATAGTTTTACATTCGTGCTCTTTGTTCTGTGGTATATGCTGCATAGTCCGAGACAAATGATAATTAAGTTATAACATCGTTATACTATCTTGTCTTTCAGACTATATATATATATATATATACTATGACTTGACTATGTTCAGAAAACCTAAGCATACTATTAAGCGTTGGTATAGAAAGAAAAATTACTTTTTACTTTTATTTTTATTTACAAGATTTCGTTCAAAGCGGCGGATTTATTTACCTTTTGGTTTTCTATGTGCAAATGAAAGTTGTACGTATCCTCAATTAACTTTACATGCGCCTTTCTATGCCCGTAAGAGAATTAAATTTACATCCAATTATTTATTTTCATCTGTCTAAGAATTTGTCCGCAAACAATTTGTAAATAAAACAAAAAGGGTGAAAAGAAACAAAAAAAAAAAGAAAAAAGAAAAAGGAAAGCAAAAGGATGTGAAAATAAAACAATAGCAAAAACCAAAGGCAATATAAGCCGTAAATATCGTGAATAAAGAAGAAATTTTGTATACGAAAATGTTGTTTATTCTTCGCTGGCATAGCGCACAAGTTACAAATTGTTTTTTCTCCACTTGAGGATAAATATTGAGTACGTCTTCACGTAGCTTCATTGTAAACTTAATTTGTTGCACATTTCGTGTTTGGTGTTTTGCGGAGAATGTGGTGCGATATAGGAGAGTAATGCGACGAGAAATGAACTCTTCGCGAAAATATGCGACAATTTTTGATTTTTATACCGCTTGCCGGGAAATAAATGTAGTAATTTGTCCATTCCGTTGGCAGCATCTAGCGAACCGTGTTCTTAACCTCACAATTGCAAATGTAATGCCATTTAGCTAAGCCCCATTTGTACGTCCGTCAATCAGTTTGTTTGCCTTCAAGTCCTTTTATCTACTTATGCACTCGTTTATCACGTGTTACGTCTACATAAGCGCTCATTAGCTTACACGTTCGTGTGTCTGGCCCTTCAACCGTTTATCGGAATGTTTCCACGAATCCTCTGATAATGCGGCAATAATCGATTTTCTTATTCATATCTTCCCTCATAGTCCATTTGCCTCTATCGACCAGATCCACCACCCAGCTATCCTTCGATCTATCCATCTGTTATATATACTGTTGTTTACTTGTTTAGATTTCGCCGTATCGATCGTCAATATGTCCGCTGTTTGTCCAGCCATATTTTTCCTATATAATGTTTGAAGTTCGACGGAAGCAAGCAAATGGTGGGTAGCATATATTCGATTGAAAGTGGCCTTAATGTCTTTATTTTTTGTACCCTACCCCACTTGCGGTACAAGAGTACATTAAGTTTGTGCGGATGTATGCAACACTTCGAAGGCCAATATTCTACTATTATTATTATGTATTATGTATGTATGTATGTGTGTGTATGTGTATGTGTATGTGTGTGTGTGTGTGTGTGTGTGTGTGTGTGTGTGTGTGTATTATTTCGAAAGTGATTCGGAATCGATCTAAGGTTGTCTGTCCGAATGTCTGTCTCCCCATGTAGTCTTGCATTTGGCCTATAAATCGCATTTCTTTGCGATATTTTAATGAAATTTGCTACACTGGCATGTTTTGAACCGAGGACGAACGCTGTAGCAAATAATTCAGATTTGATCACTTCTCCAATGATACTTTATTTTGAAAACCCAGATGAATAAGTGTATAAAGCGAAGTGATGTACGATATCTAATGCTAGACTCCACTTGTTTTTTCCTAATATTGTTGAGCAAAAACGCCCACTACACTGCTATTAATCTTTCAAATTTAATAAAAATCAAGAACTGACTCAAATATATTGCAAACGCTTGTATCTTCTTCTATGAAAAGGTTGATGGTATGCTGCCTCTATCACCGCATAAAGCAGTGTAGGCATAAATTTAACTGCCATGCTGTTGTGATGGAAAAATTTATTAAATAATGTATTTAACGTATCAGACTGTTGAAGAGCACGAGTGCTTTTCATAAAAAGCAGATGGGCGCCTATATTAATTATATTTATTGTTTAATCTATTATATGGGTGTTGCCTTTATATAGTGCACGATATACGATATACGCGATATTCAATAATTTCAAATTCATGATATGACAACGACCGCCGCTGAATATTGTTTCAGCGCAATTATAATAATTCATCTTTATTTATAAAAATCTAAATAAATATGAATTCATTGTAACGTGCAGACAGACACTATATATATATGACTGTATCATGCATAAGTATATGAATGTAGGTTAAATGTTTGTTGTCACAATTATTTTTATTATGCATCTGTGCTGCTGATCCGTACGTACGCATTAAACAAATATTTTATACCGGCATGTGTTTGTTAAGGGTGTACTATATTTCCTTGTTTTGTTTGTATGTATATTTGCTTTGGCACATTCGTGTGCCGTTTTATTGTCATACGATTTTTCCTCGCATTCTCTTCTCTTTTTTTTTTCACTTTACATATCCTTTTGCTTAAATTTTTATAAATTACACAAATACAGTTAGAGAGAGAGAGAGAGAGAGAGAGAGAGAAAGAGAGAGAGAAAGACTTATATGAATATGTGGCTTATTTTTATTATTGCCATTTTTTGAGAAAAGCATTTGCACAGAGACACAAGATGTTAGGACGACTATTATTGCTTTCCCTATGGTTAAGTGATAAGCACGTAAGTTTGGTGCGGGGTAGTGTGCTCGTGCCTTGCATATTTTTAGGCTGTTCATATGATTTGTAACAAACAAAATCTCCAGCGAAATAGCTCTTTATGAGTATTTTCTCGCACTATTCAAACAAAGACATTTACCATCGCCCTTGACACAGTCCTCTAAACATCCTAACGAGGATGAAACTGTTAATAATAGTTCTCGAAAGAGAAGCTTGAAGTTCGCTATCCCTCATCTGCAAGCTATTTTTATGTGCATTCATGTGATATCGATGAAAATAGATGTAATTTTCTCAGTCCGCGGCGCTACAATCTCACATGTGAGTATTTTTCCGTAGTCACATTTCGAAAAATTGTTAAATCACTTCTTAAAAGCAGAATTTTGAATGTGTTGAGATTGTTTGTTGAAGGTCACGAGATGATGACGTCACATAGACATTTTTCACATTTTCTAATTTAGACGCAGTAGGCTTCCAAGTCCAACCATGTCTTAAGCGTAACTATTATGCTTAACAGAGCTCTGTTGAGGGAGTCGCTAGGTCTCTTTGCTAGTTAACTTCGAATTCATCTCTTTCATCTTAGAGCAAATTTAAATATTAGTACATGGTCAAGGTTCAAGTTTGACGACCTGCCTTCGCATATCTACATTATATTACATAACAACATTACAAATAGCAAGAGCGACAATATTTTTTGTTCCTAAAGGTTCAAAAGGTTTAATTACGAAGCGATTCTTGGACTGTTTCCTCGCTTCTAATGCGACAAACAATTGCTGAGATCTTCCTAAATGATTACCATCTACAGGTTTAATATAAAAAGGTTTCAGCACTAATACCACGAATAAGCAGCAAAGAAAAATGTATTTAAAATCCTCTATCCCTTTAGTGTCAAAAATATAAGGAAGAATGGTAAGCATTCGGAAGGGGTAGGAACTCGAGGGATATGTTGGCTGAGCATCCTACTTGAAATGAATATAATTCGTTCACTCATTAATATCAACAATAAATTTTTCTGCTAGGGCGCCATTAATCGATGGTCGAAGGAGTTCGACAGTTTTCGTCTAACAAAGAGGTTACGCATGTGCTTCGCCAGACCTACTCTCCAATAAGTTGCACTAGTTGTAGTTTATCTCTCAGGCATTAATGTCATCTTACGGTTCTAAAACAGCTTTTGCTTATTTTCGTTGCGTACCTTAAGCAACTTACGGGCATAAGTTTAGACTTATCGACCTACACACGACTAAAAAGCGCTGTATTGCTGCGGGTAAAACTTGCTTGTCTGACTTGCACTCGCTTCAATTTTAATGTTCTCCGCCTGACCCTTCATCAAGTTCAGTTAATAATATAGCTCAATGGTAATGCAGACTCAGTTATGTGTCATGTGATCATTTTCGCATGTTATGCTACAGCCATGCCCTAATATCCACAACTTAAATACAATAGGCGTCAATGGCGCTTTCTTTAATTCCTTCGATAATTGTTTGCCAGACTTCTCTGGCTTAGGCCGATCTACTGCAGACTGCCATCTGTAGGCGTGGCTTGTAGCAGGTTTTCTTCCTCTTTCCAGTTGGTTTGTTTATTTTTCACTTAATTTTAACGCTATTTCCTTTTCTACCCTCAATTTCGTCTAAACCAAAAAATTATAGAAAAAACTTTTATTGTAAGATTTAAGATTTAAGTCATGGAGAGTTTGAAAAAAAAAAAAAAGTCTTACTTCTTATCATAACATAATGCAATTCGGTGGATAATCATTTCCTTAAGCGTACATCACTTGCATACATATATATATTGCGTTGTCGAGATGGTTTGTTCTTTGATGTCATTAGCAGGCACAAGAAAATGACAAGCTTTGTACAAAGTATTCGAAGCTATTCTTTCACATTTCTGTTATAGGTATTAACGGTGCCCTAGGCGTGATAAGCGTAAAAGCTCAGGTGGCATTGTCTTTCAACATTCACCTTTAATGGCATATTGGACCAACAAAAGGAAAGGGAAAAATTTAGACGAAAACTGTAAAGTTGAGAAACATTTGCAAACTGCCTCACGAATTCATAGAAACGAATCATCGTACAGTCATCGTTACTTTGAAGACTTCTTTAAGTAATAACAGAGCGAAGAGTTAAGCAACATATAAACATCAATTCAAGCTATGGTATAGAAAGTTATTTTACGAATCGCAAGAACAAGAGTTGAAGATAAAACGAGTATTGTGTGCTTGAGTTACATTTCAGTTCTGAATTTCTTAAATTATTTCGTATTGGGCTTTCAACAAATCTACGATCTGTGGATAATATTTTATGTACACTTGTAGCTCTCTCTTGCTCGAATCGGAAAATCGCTTTTAGATCAGAACAAGAATATAATTTTTGATTATTTCCACGATACTCATAACAATTGACTGACGTCACCCACATGGTGGTGGTGGTGTGATTCGTTACCAGAACACGCGGTATGATTACGTTCAGGGAAATTTCAAACTCAATCTGCTAGCGTGCAATTAATTTCTTCTTTTTGGTTCGTTGTCTTGATTAGATCGAATTAATTAATAAATGCGCGTAAGAAATTTCTGATTACTAGTCGCTGTTGTAAGTAATCAATTATTTGTACACTACACACTAGACGTCTTTTTGGACTTATTAGGGATGCACGCGATTTTCAACACTTTTATCAACAGTTTATCGATGCCGGTAAGAGGCAGATAAACGATTTAAGTGGCGTGCGGACATGAGACCTACTGCTAGGCTTGATTTGCCGACTTAACTCACTTAAAGGGAGAGATCGAATAGCATTTATGTAATTTAAAAAGCGTTTTTTTTTGCATCATAAGTTTCCCCTATTCATGGCTTCAACGTTAAAACTTGAAAAAGAAAGAAGAAATTAAAAAAAAAAAATAAATAAATAAAATAAGAAAACCTTTATAGAAAACATTCTTTAAAATCAAGCATTTGCAAATAACAGAAATTTTTGTTTAAAGTGAAGAAGAAACAAGAGAAAAGTTTTCTTTTCTTTTAAACTTTTTAAAATGCTATACACTTGAATAAATTTTCAAAGAAATGAAAAATACCATAAGTTTTAGTTAAAGTGAATAAAACCAAAAGAAAAAAAGGGTCGAAAAATAAAAATAATAATAATAATAATAATAAAATAATTTATAATAAGAAAGTAAGTAAAAATTCATGATAAGTAAGACCATATAATAGAAATGAAAACTTGTATTTTGTGTGTTTGTGTGTATGTGTATGTGTGTGTATGTATGTGTGTGTATCGAAATCTATAATTGAAAATATTCAATAAAATTGTCTGCCAAAGAAAAGCAAAATGGGATAAACAAACAGCAAACCATTCCTTCATTTTCATTTCTCCTCCCCTTCTCATACACTATCATAACTCTCTCTCTCTCTCTCTCTCTCACTCACTCTCTCGCTGACATGTAAATGTTTGCTTTTATTTAAAAACTTATGCATACATCATATTAATTCCAGTTGAATGCATGACCGCTTTTTATGAGCACGTACATAACATTCACATGTGTAGGTGAAAGAACAAAAAAAAAAAAAAAAGAAAAAAGAAAAAAGAAAAAAAACTACTCTATAAACATATATACAATCCAATGATATGACTTTTCTATGGGGAAAATAAGATTTTAAGTAAATGTGCTTCGTTTTCATTTGCTTGTTGTTCTTCTTTTTTCTTTTTTCTTTTTCCGTTTTTTTTTTTTTTTTTCATTTTATTGATTTACAATGCGGTATATATAATTGTTATTTAAGTTGCTTAAGTCATCAATTATCGTTGATTTGCTGCTGTACACATCGTTTCGTTTGCTTTGAATTTTTATGTACAATGAAGTTCAAGGTTTTCTACTTAATTTATGCGAATAGATTTGTAGGTAATTGTGAATATGTTTTGTTTTTATTCGTGCCCAGCACTGCACAACATCCTAATCGTTATATTAAATTTGTCATTCTATTTGTAACGTAAAAGTGCGTACAATTTCGTTTGTCTCTTCCCTTCACCTTTTAGTCGAAATTCCCACAGAGATCATAAGATATTGCAAGAATTGAAATAGAAAGCTCACCCACACTACCACACTTTTGCTCTCTCATTCACCAATTTAGATATAGGCTTTAGCGGATTAAGTTACTGAATTGAAGGGAAACTTTCGTATGCCTATTAACTCCTTAGATCAAAGTTAATATCGGTTTTTTTGTTTATTATTTTGCTCATTACCGTTATTATTATTCTTGTTATTGTTATTGTTCAAGTATCTATCTTTCGTATTTTGGGAGATATAAGCAATTTTATGTTTCTAATATCTTATCTAAGCATATGCTACATGAAATAAACTGACTGCAACTATACCTTAATATGAAGTGAGTACAGAAGCAAAGAGTCAAACTTGAAAACAATAATTGCGGTTCATATAGGTCCACAAATGTAGGGCAGTTAATATTGGCTCCCTTCTCGAAATATTACCATCTGCACAAGTTTGCTCATAAGGCCCCTTTATCGTCTCAATTATACAAGCCCGTCCATATAAGTCCGTCTACATACGCCCAACTGTAAGTCCAAGCTGCCTATCTATATAGGCAAGTCTGTTTAGGCACCTCTATGGGAGAACTCTATATGGGCAACTCTATGTAGGTCCATCTGTACAGCCACTCCTGTATGGGACTTACCTATATAGGCTCACCTGTAAAGGTCCACTTGTGTAGGTACACTTGTATCGTCCCACGTATATAGCCCCACTTATATAGGCCCACAAGCGAGTAAAACTCTATATGGACAGCCCTACATGGGCCCGTTTGTATAGGCCCACCTGTACAGGCCATCGTCTATAAGCTCACGCATAAACTCATCCATATACAATCGTCTAGACACGCTCATCTATGTAAATCTATCTAAATAGAGCCTCTCTAGACCCTTCACATCTAGGCGCCGGTCTATAGAATAAATCTCGGTACGTGGATAGTTTAAAACTTTTAAACTTGCAGGACACACGTATATTACTTTATAAGAAAAGCTTGTTTGCAAAGACGACTTCATTCATACACATTAGTGTAGGCGTCAAGTTTTTCCGTCCGTTATGTTCAAACATCCCCTTTAAGGTTTCTGACGATCACTAGGGAGCAAGCCTTAGCGAGCAGCATCGGCTATTTTGTTCGTCTGGCCTAGATTTTACACTAGAACGACGAAGAGTTGTTCTACGAACTTAGAAGAAGAGTATGGTCATAGGCATGTCCAACAACAAGCCTATAAACGCATATAGATTTTAAGGAATTTTTAATTTAAAATCAGCAAAAGCGAGCAGATGATCAAAATTTCTCATTTAGATGCACGCAGTCAGCGCAACTAAGCAAATCGTGTTTATCTTATCGAACATCGTACAGTTCTTCGATAATTTCGTAACGCATGAGTAATTGTTTGCCTTTTTGCGACTTCACAAATCATACGACGTGTATGCTGGAGGTCGAATAAAACCATTTTCCCTTTTTAGTTTTTATTTGCAGGCCTTTAAATTGCTTATCTTATTTTACAGTTCAATTATTGTTATCGTTGTGGAGTTCTTGCAAACCAAAAAAAAATAAAAAATAAAATACAAAACGTTTTACATTTTATTGTATTACTTTGTATTATTTTAACTTCGTGGTTTATCAATGTGTAAAATATTAAATAATTCAAGTGGAAAATTATTTAGAAAATTTATATACAAAAATATCATAATATTCTGCCGTAGTTGTGAAGCAACGGTATTTTAAATTTACGCGAACGTATGTGACACGCACTTGATACTAATCGAATCGAATCGAAACAATTTTCGGAAATAATTTAAGTTTTTCGGTCCGTCTGTCCGTAATCTAAAATGTTAAGATATTTTGATGAAACTTGATGAACTGGTCCGTGTTGGCGTCAACTGTCCGCAAAATAGATTGCACACAACCAACCGTATTCGCCATATTTTGAAATAGTCGTTGTGTGTATTTGAATGATAAGTCGATTGTATAACATTTGGACTACGTTGGTCTATTTTTCCGATCCTCTCGCTTCCCTTTTTAGGGCGAGCCAGGAAAGGTCAGCTTTTACATGGCGACAAAACGTAGTTTTTCGTATTTTATGGTAAACTTGCCGGTGCAGAGTATTTAATAATCGGCCCTGCTCAAGGATGACGCTCAAACATTTCAATATCGCAAAAAAGTAACCATTTTGTTTGTGCACAGTGAGGTAAGATAATGTCTACATAAACAAGAATTATATTAAGAGCATTTGTAGGAGGAATTCCACATGCAAATGAGGCGATATTAAAGCAGGGACAAGGGTTGTGACTAAACTCTGCTTTCATTCTTATATAGGCAAGCTAAGGAAGGGAAATTTCTACAAACGAGTCGTGTAAGCTGTGTGTCATTTAAGTGTTGTTTGTTGAGAGTTCTGAAGTATTAAGAGCTCCGTCCTACTCACCTTAAGATTATATTACATAAAAATGTTTGAAGGGGTGTGCAAACAACTGGTGAAGCTTTTAAATTAAAATTTAATTCCGTATGGAATTGCTTTCATTTTATTTATCACCAGGAAGTATGGAATAAACGAAAAGAAAAAAAAAGGAAAAAAAAGAAAAAACAAGCAACAAGAGATACAGGTGGATATGCAAATAAGTGACAAATGGAGTTAAGCCTAAGTAGAATGGACAAAACAGACATAGGCATAGAAAGACGGATGCATATGATTAAGTTAGCCTAGAATATTATGTTGGTCACGAATAGATCAAAATAGAAGAAAAATGAGGAAAACATAAAAAACAAGAGGACAAACATTGCGCCAATTAGACTAAAAGCTTAATAGACGGACGGACAGACCAGGTGAGCCAGAAGAAAATACAGATTGATAGCTGCGAAATCGTACAGATCGATAGCCAGTATGCTAAGGAATAATCATTACTGCCGACAGACCTGTAAAGACGGACAGACACCCTTGCTTGCAGTGGCCAGAGGCAGCGGTAACGAGTAAAATAATCCTTCACATTAACTCGTATATTGATCTATTGTGAAAACGAATTCGCCAGGAAAGATAAGCCAGCACTAAGCCATTAAACAGTAGAGACGTTACTACACTATTTATATTGCTTATGTTACTGTTACTGTTACTGTATAAGAAGAAACACATTCCTTAAAAAGATTTTCGTTCAACGAAACTACTAAAAAGAGACAAAAACCCCTTAGGAAATCGTCTTATAAATAGTAAACGTTTCCTTTAAAAGTTAACAATAAACATGTTACTGTAATACAATAAGAATGAAGCAAATAAAATAAAATAAAATAGAAACTAAATAAATAAATAAATATAAAAAAGACAGAAGAAAAAACATAACTATTTTAAAGAGGTTTGGGGCCTCAAGCTTGTAAAACATTACAAAGGATAATCACACGTCAATAGTATCTGACAAAAAAAAAAAGAACAGATAAAAAACATAAAAATAAAAAGGAAGTAAGGCACACAAAAAAATAAAAAAATAAAGAAAAAAAAAAGGAAAAAAAGGAAAAAAAGGAAAAAGTTCAAACAAAAGATTACCTGGGTTAAAAAAAAAAAAGAAAAAAAAAACAGAAGCAAATTTCTATAGGGGGGCTGGCTTTGTTCATATATACGAGTGAGTGAGTGAGTGTTCGTTTGCACCTGAGTGTATAAATCAATACACAAAACATTTAGCTTTGACACCATCCAGCGTCCATTTACCTAAAGAGTTTTGTTTAACGACTTTCTTTCCGTTGCATGTTTCTGTGTGCCTTTGCAAACAGGTATTAATCCTCAGAGGCAAATACAATATTTTTGCGCTTTACAAGAAATAAAGTTTTATAGAAACACAAAATCTCTTAATGCCTCAAACTCAATAGATTTTGTTGCCCTTTTAAAATTGCCATTTGAAAACAAGTCAAATAATGATATATAAGATTATGGGAAATTCCTCGCAGCCGCTTCTATCTTACACCGACAGTTATCTTACATCGCAGTTATAAATCGTAAATGTTTTGTTAACAGTCGGCTGGTGGCACAATCTTCGCAATTAACCTTTTCTGGGGGTCGGCAAGGTTTCTACGCTAAGGTTTAGATCAATATCTATTGGCAATATTTTATGGACATGCTTGCGGACGGATCTATCCCTTCCACTTTCACCTTGTGTGCCTTGTGTGCCACAGTGTGCCTTGTGTGCCTTGTGTGCCTTTCAATTTTTGAATTTATTTAATGCGTTAATATATTACGCTTCGATTTTTGCAATCATTAGCTTTGTCTTAATAGACTATACACACAACTGCTCTTATAAGATGTAATGACAAAATATGAGCAATATATGAGTATTTTTAAATATTGAGAACGCAAAGAGACAAAATGAAGATGAATGTAATCAGAAAAAAAGAAAAAATAATCTATCAAAAGCATCTAATTGAACTTTATACGTAAGATGCTATGAATGAAAACATGTAGCGTAAAAATGATGAGACGTGTTATTGACGCCCAAATAACCCACCTGAACATTCTCGGTAACTACATAAATACATAACGACTAACGTACGTACATATGCTCTATGCATGTGCAAAGTAGGACAAAAGTTTTTTCACACTAAACTCAGTTACCACAAAAAAAAGGGGAAGAGACAAAGTATGAAGGGGATGTTTAATTTTTACTTGTTTTTCTTTTTTTTTCTGCTTTTTTTTTTGTGAAAGGCGAAGCAATGGTTAAAAGTTGAACTTAACCCGAAAGCAACTCGAAGAGTCAACAACAATACGAAACATTTGAGACAAAGATTCCCCATCTAAATAAATATAGATGTACGCATACGCATACAATTTATAGGCTCCCCGGTGTATGCTGCAAACGTTTCTCAAATTTAATTTACCCCCCATGGTAAGGATACAAAAAACAAAACTCAAACCTTCGGCAAGAATCTTAAACATTCAGCTTCAGATGTGCGGTACCATACATAAGAAAGTAAAGCTTTTTGTGTGTTTACAAGTTTTTTAGTTTGTCATGAAATTTTTAGACGACTGTGATAATATATCGGTCAACAAGTCCTAGAACAGACGTCGTAGATACCCTAAGTATAAAAAATGCCAACCCGACTGTGTAAAGGACGCCTGCTCGGGTTTCATGTCAATTCGATCATTTGTTTACAAGTCACAATGATTTTAGCGACATGACTCTCATTGCGTCATGATTGTCGTGTGTTTGTAAAACATTTGCTAGTTAATGAGAATAAGTGCCATACAATTGTAGCATTGAGTTATAACGACGACTCCTCTGCATCGAGAAAAACAATTTGTCAATGGTTTGGTGACTTTCAATGAACCCCAACGCAAGCCAAGGATGGCTAATGCGATGGACGCTCAAAAGCAACGATTATACCAGAAAAAATGCATGAGATAGCTGACATCCGGCACATAGCCGGGTCCAGCATTTGTTCTATTTTGTCTGAAAATTTTGCCACGCCTAAACTGTTTTCCAAATAGCGATCGCATTTACTCGCTGTGTACTGTGTACTCGCGAATTTTGCAAAAAAAAAAAAATGTTTTTTTTCTCTCGACTAACTGTGGAAACTCTTGACCTATGGACAATTTAGATAAATTTAAATTTTTGTTAATAATATTTTCCAAAGGTTTCCAAAGTAATTGAAGACATTATAAGCAACTCACGTTCAACATCCAATTTAACCGGTGAATAGTATTCCAAATCGGTTTCATTGATGGTTACCAGTTCGAACACCACGGAAGCCAAAAGCATTTCAAGAGAATATTAGAAAGTGTTTGAAGCATGTGTGTCAGTGAATATAAGAAAATTATTGGTATTGATATTGTTATGCGAATCTTAGCCCATCCATCTTTAGGGCTCTTATGAATCCACGCATTTTCTCTTTGCGAGCACTATACCGTGTTCGTGTTGTGCATTGTTCGCCAAACACCTAGCAGCAGACAATGCAGATTTCTTCGCATTAACGAATTGTATTATGAGACGTTTCACTCGTCTCTTGGCAGAATCTACATAAATCTGCCCATTGTTAGGGTAGTTGAACGCTCAAATTGTTTTTGATTTTTATGAAATAAGTAAAAGATATATACTGAGCTGAAGTAAGAATTGCATAAAGAAACTTTAACTTGGTTTCATTCTAACACACTGTGCAGTGTGATTGGTTGTTATGAACACTTTTACTTACAGCTCATGTGTATTGTGTATAATAATGGCAAGTGTGGTTAAATGAGTCCAATTCGATACAATGGAAAATATTGTTTTTCTAAAGACAGTAGAAGAAAGACTGTAATCTTTGATACTGTCAGATACTGTTGTTCACTACTCTGCTCTTTGCTTCTATATGGAATGAATAACGCGGCAGTAACAGTAATGCAATATTTAAAACTGACCTTCCCCGTCTTACCTATCCAGTAGTAGTTGGCAATGTAAGGTAAAAGGAATAATCAGTTCATCAATTGTCTCCGATTTCCCATCAATTCTATGTTAATGCAACCGTCTCTGCCCGCTATATTCCTATCAATCGTATCTTTAACTGTTTAATTGTCGCACCCAGGGTCAAGCTTTGCCAAACACGACATGTGCCATTGCAATGATAGTCAATACAAAGTATCATCGTCAGTTCGTCAGCCGCTAATCTCCAAAAAAAAAAGAAAAGATTTATTCGTTTATATCGTTCACTATCAAGAACGACCCCATCATTTGGTATTACAAGGTGCTCGCATTCACATATGTTGGTTTTCACATTTAATTATACCCAATATGGTCAAGAGTGGACGATATGGTTAGTGAATCGTAAGAGATTTACCGGTTTGATCGTACATGATTACAACTTTGCTAGTTTTCATCTTGAAACTCATTTAAATCTCTTAAGGAATATCTAATGTTGCGCTCGTTGAGCTCCTTAGGGTAACGAAAGAGAATTTTATTATCTTTACCTTTTGAAACCGTTTTATTTAATATTTATTCATCGAAATAACCTTTCATGTAAGAATACGTCGTAAAGATTATTTTTGCTAACTTTTCTTGTTTCTATGTTAACTGTAAAAAGAAAAGTTTTGTTTTTCACCTACAACTACTCTTTAAAACACATAGCAAATGAAAGGTAGCGAGAGACTGAAAGACTGAAGTAGTAAAAGAAAACGATTTGTATCAATGTACTGAAGTGTAACTGGAGCGTTAAATAAACTTTTCAAAGCTTATCAAGCATTTGCAAAGAACGTTGCACCAATGAAAGGATTAAATAAAGAAGTAAAGTGAGTTGGACTAAAAGAATAAGCAACAAATGGAACAAAAAAGGAAAAGTCACACTGTAAACTCTTAGCTCGACAAAAAAGTACTTTCGGTTATTTTCCTTTTTTTTTCTTTTTTTTTTTCTTTCTTTCTTTCGTAAAGCACACAACATTTTCTTTCATACAGAGGGTAAATTCTTTTAAAAAAAATCATTCATTCCGACATCGCCCTTAAGACAACTCTAGTCTTTACTTCGCGTTTATTGGGATTGTTACAAAATTGGATTTTTTAAAATGCTTCTTAGAGTTCGAAATGAATAGTTATCCGCTGGAGAAACAACATCCGGTTGGCCGAATCTAAATTTACAAACTTTTCCACAAATTACGAAAGGTGTACCAAGTCTAACATTATCAGTGCGAGCGCAACTTCATACGATTTTTATTTATTATTCCGCTTAAGTTTTCATTCACTTCCATTAAATTGAACAGATGAACTGGTTTCAAAAAAAAAAAAAGCTCAAAATACGTCACGCTTTACATAGTTTGCCAACATATTCGCCAAACGATACTAAATCTGCTTCGATTTTACTGAGATTTCCGCGCATTTTTTCCAACTTTCAAAAATGGGTTTTAAAGCGACTTCAGAGACTCTGTTTTAATCTTAGCCGTCATTGAGTGAGAGCGGTTTGAGTCTATTAACGCGCCCTTACCTCTCTTTCTTTTCTTTTGTTAATGTTTTATTTTGCCAATGAATGGATCAGAAACTGACAAGACCTGATGCATGTTGAAATGTATGTATATGTTTTTTTTTTTGGATTGGATGAACCCTTCTTAATGGAACAAGTTCTGGATATAACAATGGGTGATGCCCCTTATTTGGTATGAATAGAGAAAATTTTGGCGGTTTCCAACCTCTCCATCAAATCGTTTTCACGATTAAGCAAAAAAATTATTCTAATAATTAATAAAAGTAATGGCCCATAGAGAGGCATTTTTAATGCCACGCCTGAAACAACTAACATCATAACTTTCGTAGGCGTCTTTATGAGATAAGGCTTGAAAGGGAAAGTTTCTTGGGAAAATTTATCTCTAACTAGCAATTATGATGCTTTTCACTTATCGTCCAATAACAGAAACAGTAATTCTTAGATATTTGTGCCAAAGTGAAGCTACTCTGTCGTAAAAGTGTAGACTGTATATATGTTTGTTTGCCAACCCCGTAGAGCGTGGTGGCTTTTAATATATCTTTAGATCTGCAAAATTTTTCTTTTTTGACGTACAAACACAATATAAGCTGTAAAAAATCCGAAAAGAGATTTTTTTTTGTTTTTTTTAATTTTCCAAAAACTTTAAACGGTCGAAGGTCTCAGAAAAATTAATGTAAACTATAAAGTTTTAAACGTACAACAACACAAGGCTATAATTTCTGAACTTTAAAATGAAAACAAGAAAAAAAAAAAAAATAAGAAAATGGAGAGGAAAAACCAAAATCAATTTATGTCTTAACAAAAGCCACCACACTAAGTAGGTCAACAACAGGTAAAAATATTGGAATAAAAACAAAAAATGAATCTTTTTAACATACCTTCCAATTCAGTTTAGTAATCATGTGCAATAGTATAGAAACCAATTCAAAATCATCGCTAGTAATATATGACATATTTTTAGCTAACGTATGCGACTCCAGAATTTATGCACCCATTGCCTAGATTTGCAATTTCATTCCCTGGTCTCTTTCTTTCTCTTTCACCATTTCTCTGCCTTACTAACTCTGTTTCATTCTTTTTTTCATACCTTCTCGTTCGCTCCCTAAGATTATTCTTCTTCTCAGTTTGGTTCATGTGTACCGATTGCATTTGCAATTTAATTTTATACTGTTTTTTTTTGCAGTTCTACCTCTTTTTTTTTTTTTTTGTGCGTTGTTGTTTCTTTTCTTTTCGCTTTACCGTTTTCTCCACATATGTTTAAAGGATTTACAGGATGCTTTTTCCACTCTTTTTCTTCTTTTTCTTTTTCTCTTTTTTTTTTTTCATGTTACGATTATTTAATCGCTTAGATTTGTGTGCAATCCAGCGAACTAATGCAACGGTGTATATTTAAGTAGATATTCACACAAATACACACACACACACACACACATCCACACACATATCCAAACACGTGCGCACTCATATACACAAACGAACAGACATTTGTACACTCTCATACTTACTTAGTTAGGTATGCCCTTGTGTAAAATCGATTTTATGGATTTACCTAAAAAAAAGAAAGAAAAGAAAAAAGAATTCAGTCTCTTTTTTGCGTGGCATCCATTTTTCTGGTTCTTTTTTTGTTTTTTTTCCTACCTATTTTTATTTTTTATTTTCATTTTTCAACAAATCGGTGCACTAAGTATGTATTTGGCTTGTCTGTTAGTTTGTACGCTTAAGAGGTATTTAAGTAAATTTAGTATTGTAAAAATACACATTTATTATTACTAATACATATATTAGCACATATGTACGAACATGTGTGCTTCTTGTATGTGGAATTTTCTATTTTGCCATAAAACGCTAGATTTAATATGATTAAAAAATACATCACAGACGCTTACATTTGAACAAAACTAAGTAAGTAAATTTTCTTCTAATTCAATTTGGCAAAGTTAACTTCTGAAAATCATTATTTGATTAAAAAGTCGAAGCAAAAAAGATATCAATTGTACGATTTGCATAAGTGAAGAAGAGCCCAACTAAGTTATACAATTTGTTTACTCGTCAGAGAGAGAGAGAGAGAGAGACATTCTATTAGTTATAATGCATTCAAAACATTCTGTTCGCTAAAGCCAATTAAATGCAACATTTTTATATTCCATTGCGTAAATAACGTGGCGTATGAGTAACATTTAACTTGCTTAAAATAAATATACGTACGTATAACAAGATAATTATTATTTAGCCTAAAAGACGTTTACGGTAAAAAGAATAAGATGAGAATAGTTTTAGTTTATTTTAAAAGTCAGCATTTCCGAGTATGCAATAAATGAATAAAATAATCATAAGAATAAAATATATACACGGATGTGTGTGTGTGTGTGTGTATGTTTTGAATTTAGCATATATAGTAAGGGGAACGTTTACATTCGACAATTTGCTAGCGCTCTACGCAATTTGAGCGTTAATCATACTTCCAAGGGATCAACGATTTTTACACGAAAATCACATCAAAATATAGTGTGAATGTAATGTGGAAGAGCAATCGCGGCTGTTGTATGCGAAAAACCATTCAATGGAGCCGCTGAAAACGTAATTAATTTGCTTTTTGACTTTGTCCGATGTTAAACAACCAGAATACGGAGAAAAAATCGACAAAATTTTCTCGTCTTCTAGATCTTTAGAGGTACTTAACTCACAGAGGCAACTATTGAATTCACACTTGACTTGAAATTCCCACCTGAGAGTGTGACCGGAGTTTTCTTTAAATGCTTGCACTTAATGTGGCAACTCTTCGGAACACATAAAGCTATGGTTGATTTTACTAATAATTTTGCGGAAATATTTTCCCATAAAAGATCGAATGGTTGAATAAAATCATAGTTAAGCTAAGACTAGAGACAAACACTAAGTGAACAACAAAGAGATGACGAAAAGACACTATCAGAATGTAAGCAGCATTTAGAAGTAAAATTGGAAGGTAAGCTATTTTTCCCGTACTTTAATGGACCGAATGTAACCGTAAAATGTAATCTTCGGCAATAGTTCTTTTGTTTTGTTTTGTTGTACAAGCACATAAGATCACAGCTGACTGTATTATTATGGGCATTACAAGTTTGTTTACTCCCACTGCTTTCGCGTCATATATAGGTGTTGTCATCAACAAAAAAATCTCTATGGTACGCTGTCTTTATGCCCTTATTTACATTGGGTATGTAGTTTGCTTGTTCACATTATCCTTAGTATAGTTGACCAATTGTGTTGCACACATTCGCCTGGTTTCGGTTGCGTCTAAATTAGTGGTTTTTGTCAAAACCTTTTCTATGTGCAGATTGAATAAAAAATGCCCATAATGCAAGGATCAAATGATTTTATTTTTTCAAATTTTTTCCTATATAAAGTAAAAAGAAATGAATAATAATTTTTCTTGTTTAAATTTGGACGAGCCACTGTGCGAATATCCCATCAAATCGCATCTCTAGTGGAGGACGCACTGGCCATTCCTCTCACTTGCCAAATCGATGAAAGCCGTAAAATCGAGAGGAGAGAAAAGTAATAAAATTGTTTGCGTATATTCTTTAGCACCGCGTGTCTATTAACGGTTTAAGACGATTCTTATATGCATTTAATCTCTAAATGATTCAACTAAGTTCCTTCTACAATTTACATTCGAGTATGATTTGGCTTCTGCGATAAGTTAGTAATCATTCAAAGGCTAAAAAACCGTTATTTGTTATTTAATGCTGCTAATGATTATTATTAAGGAAATTTGTTTGCAATGTATGCACTTAGAGGTCAGTCAAGTGCTATGAAATTAAAAATTTTAAAAATTCAAAAGTTGGAGTTGGTCGTTCAGGGTTTCCGAAACGTGATAATTCGTGAAACGTCTATGTCTCATTCAACGCTAGTAGATTCTCAAAAATATTATAGGCTTTAGCATAAAACCCGCCTAAAATCGATTAAAGATCATCAACTGTTTTCCTCGTTTAGTCATCGCACAGCAACTAGGGCATCCACTTTGTCCACTTTTCGCTTTATTACTCGCATTTACTTTTACAAACTACTGCACGGAAACACAAATGAGGTAAATATCTCTCTTGGAAAAAACTGTTGTTCAATTTAAATTTTTTTCGCTGTTGGCTTTGCACACTTGTACTTGTCATCCCAGCTACACATTATATATTTATGTAAAAAGAGAGGCCAGTAGCAAAAGTGATGTGGTGGTCCACCTTATACTGTCCATATTTTTGGTTTTTTTAGTTATAAGCCTGGGTTTTTTCTTTTAATTTCATATTGCTCTCGTATTGGAGTGACCGTCAATGTTTACTTTACTCTCTGCTTGTGTGTGCTTATGTATGTTGTTGCTTGATACTCACCTTCTTGCCTTTTTCATGTTTAATAGCTCGGTATATAATTAATCCCTTTGTTTTTACCCAAATTCGTTGACCTTACATTTTCTCGTCCAGCCTCTGCCATTTTACGTATAACTATATAGGCTTTTATAAATATAAAAGACAGCATACTTTTAGTCATTTTTTTTTTTTTTTTTTGTCTTTTTTTAGTAAACATATTTAAGCACATGGTTTGGTGTGCTGTGCGGTGCATAGTTGAAAACCCGCGTGCATACGTCCCTTTTCATGCTCTATATAAATATTATATGAAAGCCGTTATCTTAACTGAAAGCAAAACTGTTTGTTGCTTTATCAAATATTTTATACAGATTTAACTTTTAAAATATTCTTACATATCACAAGCCATTAGGTATAAAATTTTAAGCAAGTTAATTAAAAAGTGTCAACTAGACTAACAAATATTTGCTTATGAAAAATAGGAGAGAGAAAGCGAAGAAATGAATTTTCCTATGAATATGATAATATTCTACATGAAATAATCCTTTTTATTGAATATTTGTTACGAATACCTTTGGGCGTCCATGTGTTAGATAAAAATAAATACATTTCAACATCAATTTTATTTAAAATAATTTTTTGTTCGTAAAAAATTTTTAAATATTTAAAACGCAATAAATATTATTACCAACCATTAAAAAACGAACCACTAACGATAAGCGCTGATAACATACGAACTAGAGAAACAAAAAACAAAAACGAAAACAGAATAAACAAGTGCAAGCATTACAGTCGAGCTAGCCTGACTATTAAATACCCTACACCCCATTGTCTAACAGTGTTCAGCTTTTTGCCGTAGAACACAAAAAAGAACAGGGAGCCTGTTTTGGTATCAACTTACTTTTATCGGACTGTGTATTACAAATCACATTCCTTCGCAAATGGAGGCTTACTCTCGGTAAGAATGGTTGTGGTCCAAAATTAAGGTAAGTGCTCAAAATCCAGCAAAGTTAATGTTTCTATCAAATTACAATTTTGGGGAAATTTTCATCATAACATAATCAAAATGGGATTTTTCTGCCTTAAAAAATAAAAATTTTCGTGAGAATCGCTATATAGAGTCGAATACAATAAATAGTCGTACGTTGTCCTAATTTTCTAGAGTTTGGTTTTATAACAAATTGTTTTTATGGGTTAATTTTCATCATACATATTGAAATTTGGACTATTCTGCCCTATAAGGGGTAAAAATTTCGTAAAAATTCTTATATAGGATCGGATGCAAAAAGATGGGGCGAGACGGTCCAAATCTTGGATAGATATTTTTCAGATCATAGATTTTCATTGTGAAGCATTGAAAACTAGACCTTTTTGTCATATAAACTTCAGTTTCCGTTGTAAGAGAGGGCCTCAGCCGGCTCAAACTTTTCATATCAATTTACAATGTCGAAGTACTATTACTTAGTCACTATTGTGGAGGAATTTCAAAAATTGCAATTCTTTCCATGTAACGACTTTTCAAAATAAGACTAGGTTACATGGCAGGTGATCGAAAAAGTGGGCCGATCCAAAACATTTTCGACACAGTTCGACCTTGGGTCGAAATACGTCAATGTATTAAATTTAATCAAAATATTTTCAAAATTGCGACATGCACGTTGAATAGAAATTTACATGGGCAGATAACAGGCGGACGGACGGACAGGCTTAGATCGATTCAGAATCGTTTTCATTTTCGATAGATAAAATAATAGCTGGACTTATCTTAAGACCTACTGCATATAATATACGCCCACAAAAAATTAATATACCCTGCACTACAAGTAGTGTAGGGTATAAACGATATACGTAAACGATGCATTCCGAAAAAAAAAAAATCAGAAAAAATTTGCGTTCAGCTTAGGACGCATCTTTTAGTAGCCGTTACTAATTTGTCGGGAAACTGAAAGAGGAATTCATCCCATATATGCATCGTATCCGTAGATCTTTTGCTTGATATTAAATAACATACCATTCACTTTCTAATCCATCGATCAATAGTTCCCGATTCTAGCAGCAACAAGTGCGTTATTGAGAAAGTACACAGCAACCTTCAACAACGCCTGTCAAAATTTTATATGAATTTTATTATGAGTTATAGTGTTTTTATTCAAAGTGTAAATAGATCGGTTCGTTCTTTTCTTTTTGTTCTGAAAATCGCATTCAGATCGGAAATGCTATTTCCATTACTTGCAAGGCAATGGAAAAGACTACGAATTTGGTATGTTGAGAGGACATTTTTGAAGAGGATTATTGCAATCCTTCTCGGACGAAAACAACAATTTGACAATGGTCTGACATCGTAGGGATATCGATGCTGCTGAATGCAGTGAACACCTAAGGGGAGTGGTTACACTAGAAAACTCCTCAAATATCTTCCGAAAAATATTATCGTCGATCGAAAAGTGAAATTGCAAGACACAGTTGACACCTTAATTATATTAAAGGGCAGTCTATTCACAATCTTGCCTGGGCATCATGGGAAGACTGTTTCCCAAATAGGCATCGCCATAGGCAGAAGTGCAAATGCACCACATCACATATCGATGCTTACAATTGCAAAACGTCATTAATTGAAGTTAAACTTAGCCACCAGCTGCTAGTATTTGTTTGCAAATTCAAATATGGTGCTGCAGGAAAAGCGTTTCGATCAAATGATACGATCATCTCGGTGATGCGATCAGCGTGTTTTGAAAGTCTTGATAAATCTGAGCACTGATCGTATAGGCTTCCAAAAAGAATATATGGATGAAAAAAGTTGAATTTTGGAATTTCGGAATTTTTTTTTATCCGAAAATTATTTGCCGGCATACTACATAATGAAGATGATGATGGCTTTAATATGCTTGTACTGATCTGTACATAATTTACATGTCTTCTCGTTCAGTTAAGGTGATTAGACTTGCAACCATGACTATATATATATATATAGCAATGGATTATAAAGTCAACGAATTGCATGTCTATTAATATAAAAATCTCATCTGGAACGGTTGGGAATTCTTTCAGACGGTTTTTTTTATTTTTTTTATATTTCTTATCAAATGCAAGGCTTACAGAGAAGTAAGCCCAGTTAAAAGGGATAAGTGTCCCTCGGCTTTTATGTACTTCTTAAGCAAACCCCGGATAGGTTAATCTACTTATAACAGGGTAGAGAAACAAAAAAAAACTTCATCTCTACTGTCAGTTTTAAGAGCTGTCAGTCTGTAATCGTGTCTCCTTCGAAATTACTGTGTGAACTGATAACGATCATCATTCTTTTATGGCGACATCTTGTAAACGTTGATACTTTTGGTAAGAAGAAAAAAAGGAACAAATTAACTAAGTAACTACAACTAAAATCAGCAACTAATTCAGTGGCTTCTCATGAAGTTAATTTTAATTGAAAAAGTTTTTACTACCGAAAAAGTCCTTTGCACACAATTAAATTGTTATAAAACAAAATTAATACCTGATCCGAATTCAGTGAGCAATTATTATTAGTTTTTTTTATTTTTTTTTTTTTTTGATTATTATTTTTTTTTTTTTTTTTTTTTTTTTTTTTTTTTCTTGTAATTCTTTTTTCTTCAAATTCTATCAATTTCATAACTTCTATATAAGTTTTATATCTCATTTCTCGTTTAGCTGCCCAGATTGCGTTTGCAAACCGCATTATTATTAAATTGCAATTTCAATTATTTCAACTGTAATTCGATCAATAAGTCCTCTGCCTTTCCCAGTTATAAGTTTTAACAATTATTAGAATTTCTCTTCTGTTTTTGTTTTTTTGTTTTTTTTTCCCCCCCTTGTAATTAAATGACTTATATTCTGCTCTAAACGTTCAAACAAAAAGCAAAAAGACAAAAACCAAAAAAAAAAAAAAAAAAAAAAAAAAAAAGAAAAGGAAAAGGAACATAGACTTCGACTTCGACTTTGCTGCAACTAAGACCAAGCAAGAGAAAGTTTTTGGCAACACTAGCTTATTTTTAGTTTGCATGGCGTGGCGTATAGGGTAAAAAAGGATTTAAGAGGCCACAAATTCACTCAAGCATGAAAATTTCAATTAAACTTTTTGCTTTCAAATGTATTAATAGATTTATGAAGAAAAATTATTTTACTATAAAATGAGAGAGAAGACGACGACACAGGATTCTTAAATAGAAGAAAGAGAAAACAGGAAACGATTGCATGCGAAGCAAATTGAATTTGTTTTTCAATGTTTGTTTTTGACTACCACTTTTTCAACTCGACTTTCTCTTCTATCAGCCAATGGCTGTTTATTTGTTTTTGTCTCTCTCCTTGAAACCGTTAAGGACAATAATTTACTTTTTCCAACGCATACTTAATAAGGTGGGTCGCTGTAATCACTAAACCTCTGAATATATTTGAATGCAATAATTTACTACAAATCGTTTGTACGCGTGCAACGAAACGTTAAAGAACGATTAGAGAAATTTATATACTCTCTGTCTTAACCGTCTTCGCTTCCCCTAGAACCGATTCATCCGACTCATAATTGATATCAAATTTAACATATAGTCCTCGAAAATGAAATCTGAAAAATGCTGATAGGCTTGACAATGGCAGAGTAAAGTGTTTCTGTGACTAACAAAACTGGGATGAATGTTACAAGGGGTAGAAAGGAAAGAATTACATAAAGTGTAATGCATTTTTGTATTTGATGCCACACTGACGATAGCAATAGAAGGGAGAAGTTCCATTTTGGGAAAAGGATTCCGTAAAAGTAAAGAAGTCCATGATGGATGATGATGAGGGAGATAGCAAATCTAGCTCCAAAATTATACCCTGTAGGTGGAAAACAAGATTATCAGACGAACGGGCGGACAGATGGACAGACAAGCTTGCATACATTCGCATAAACTTAATATACCGCATACCACAAGTGATGTGTGGGCAAAAAGAGAGCCAATAATTAAAAAAAAATTGCATTTCAACTGCTTTTGGAACATGTTTGCATGAAACTTTTACGCAATACTGCCCACGCCTATTTAGTTTTCGAGTTGACAAATTTTTCATTTCTTAATTTGGTTGCATCTGCAATCTCTCTAATTACTGGCAATGTTACCAATCTAAGAGATGTTCAAAGTTGTCCACTTCTATGCTTACAAGTTAACTTAATTTGTCCGTCTTTCCTTTTTATATTATGAAAACATATCTAAAAAAATGTACGAATAGAACCTTTAGAATATTTTTGCACAAGTTACAGTTAACGCTTTTCTAAGCGGTCGTCTATTAATAATCTTTTTGTTGCCGACGTCGACGTTACCTTAACACTTATTTGTTATTTAGGATTAAAATCGCTTTGCTGTATAAGCAATCTTGTCTGAGCATAGGCATAGCGCATATATTCCTTGGGAAGATCTAAAATAAAACCACTTTAAAGGTTCTTAATATTATGCAAAGAGAAGATAAAATATAAAAATTATTTCTTATTGATCTAAAACAACATGACTTTATAGGGCTTAAGCGGTTAAATTGACTCTTGTTTATATCATATCACTCAATAAGTTTCCGGTTTATTACTTATTTTTAAACTTATTTTTTGTTTAGAAATTACATTTTATTCATCAATGTATTCCCCTTCAAGACTGATACCGTCATTCCAAAGTCTCTCTGGCTTTTCGATGCCGCTTTTGTAAAGTGATATGTCTTTGCTCTCAAAATAGCTCGCAATTTCGGTAATCGCCCCGTCATTTGAGCCAAACTTGTTTTCCTGGAGCATCTTTCTGATGTCTACAAAAATCCAATAGTCGCTCGAGGTCACATTTGTGGAGTACGATGGGTGAGCAAGCAGTTCGAAGCGCAATTAATTCAATTAATCATTCTTGGCATTTGCATGTGAGGCCGTCCACCCAATCGGCTCATCAATGCCATGTAAAAGTCGCTTTTGGTCCTTTGTGTTTCCTGCAGATAGTCATTAAAGGAAAATCAGACGCGTCCTAAGAAACGAATGCCATAACTGCCAACTTTGACCGGCTGTTGCTCATTCGGCTGATGATCTTTTTGATCCAGATGCGCAATAGTGGATCCATGTCTCATCTATGTTCACATACCGATGCCAGACGTCCTTTTTATCTCAGTTGAATAGCTTCAAGCATCGGTCTCAGTTTGAGCAAACGCGGCATCCACCCCGACTAGAGCTTGCTCATGGGCAGTTGTTCATGACAAACACTGCCTTTCGCTATCTTTTAATTCGTCAGCTATGTCACGCAACTTTAGCTTTCGGCCTTCGAACACGATTCTATGCAAACTTTTTGAATGTTTTCGCGAACAACAGTCGAACTCACTCCGCCATAGCAGAGCGTTCAACATATTCAGTAAACAATACTTGATTGCTCGGGTGCAGAGTCTTCCATATCGCTTATCTTGGCTTCAACAGTATTTGTCCCAAACAAAAAGACTGTCATGCCATTCATGTCATGCCTTTTCGACAGGTACTGTTTGAAGGCTGATACTATGCAGAAATTATATGGATTTGTTTACAGTGCTGTTGCATTTGTGCCAAACCGGAGACTTATTGAGCGTTTTCTTATATATAAAATATTATAAAATATTCAATTCGATGTTGTGCAATTAACATAAATGCGACAAATCAACGCGCGTGGATACATTAACACATAACATAACATAACATAACTTAATACAATTTTATACTAACGCATACTAACATTCACACATGTTATATTAGTAAATAGGAAAGCTTACAGCAGTTACGATACAGTAACTGGGGACTTTTGTTGGTTGGTTACACTAAAAGTACACGTGATTTATAGCAAACACCGTCAAATACCGTTTACATGTACGATGAAATTATCCGATTTTCATATTTACGAACAACTCTGAACGCTGCGAATGTTTCGTAATGATTTGTGGGCATAAACAAATTTGTATTTTATAACAGATTTCAGACAAAAAAAAAAACAAAAAATCTAATAATGTTTAACTATGACGTACATAAAAAAAAAAAAAAAAAAAATATTTTATTCGACATGAACGTACGTTTTACATATGTGTACATATGCACCGAGCGAAGTGTAAGGGAATAGATTCGCTTTTAACACGTGTTGATGATGATGATGATAAGCGTTACCGCGCATCTTACGTGCTTACGGCTAACAAGGTACACATATTCATTAACATGCTAAACGTCGGTTAAGACGAATTTTTTCAAGCTTAAATATAAATTTTTTAATTATTTTAATTTAAAAGAAAAAAAAAAAAAAAAAAACTTTTGCGCTTAGTGTTTAGCTTAGCTTTTGTTATAGAAAATTGTTAAACAAAATACCTACGGATAACGATCTGGAATTCGAGTTGATTTGTCGTAATCGGGAATATAGCCCGAGTCCTAAATTTAACCATATATCATAACCAAGACTAGGTCCACCCCTAATCTCGCCATGATGGTAAGAGGTACGCCTATATTTATATATATATTTACATATATATATTGTTACATAAAATGTCTCTCTAATTTTACCGTATGTGCGATTGGATTGTGAATAGCGGGGGATTTTATTTACGACTTTAGAAGAACTACTTATAGGGTTTGGAAGCTAGAGTCATTTCACTCTACTGAGATGACACAAATTGTGTTTTTTTTCTTGTTTGCTGGTCTGCCTTTCTATGTAGAGGCACGATGTTGATTACGAAGAGAGGACTGGAAGAACGCAGTAGTATTTGTTCACGTTCGACTTAAAAGTGGGGAAATCAGTCACGATGTGAACGATCATTACTGATGGGTTTTTCCCCATGTCATCATAGGGCTACCGCATTGCCGAAGAAAAATAAGGCTGGCACCTGTCACGTCGGTGGACACGGTGTCGAATCTGAGCGCGGGTAAACCTTTATGTTGTAAGTAACTACGAATACTTTAATTATTTAAACGTATACTCACTTGAAGCCTAAAAATATTGTTAGCGTTTGTCTCCGGTTGATATTCATCGCTATAATGTTATAGTTCAAGGCTTAAATTTATGTTCACTTGTTGTTAGTACTTGAAGCTTAAAAAATACAGTTTAAGAAATTATTGAACAGAAACTGAAACTTTTTGCTATGCTGTGCTATGATCATCTACGATTTTCTCTATAATGTTGAAATTAATTAATCTTTGTAGTGTAGCGTAATTCGGCTCAATGTACATTGCAGTCAGAACAGGACAAATGTCACGATTCAAAGCTATTCGCTTCTTTCAAAAGAAGTGGTTCGTTCTATATTTCTATTAACCCTTTTACCGATTGAAATATTTGGCAATAGTCAGATAAATAAGGCGCTCTTTAGTTACAGTATCGATAGGTGAAATATCGATAATTCTTATTTACTTTCATTACTTTTCGAAAATTGTCGGAAATTTCGTTTCTCACAGAATTTTAGTTATTTTTCAGGCAAACTTCTTACCACGGATTTTATGATCGGTAGCAAGTGGCCGTTGAAAGCAAAAGTTATCTTTAGCATGAAATATGACGAAACAAAATTTGGTTAAATCACTTTCTGACACTGACATTAGCTATATAGCGCGGCTCATTTCATTAATAGAAGCTTCAGTTTAGTTCGTTTCATTTGCATCTGCACCATCTTCAAGAAGATGGAAGTTTTCGCAAGAAAATTTCTTAAACCACTTCCGAGCCACACACCCATTTGTCCTAAACAATCTCAAGAGTTTACGAAAGCATTTAGCCTTTCTCGTAAGTCATATTCAGCTAATGCCCATTAACGTATAAATCGCGAATTTTTTGATATGCCATGAAGTGCTTTCATAAGACGTAGGCATAAATTTGGCTTCGCTCGTTTATTATTACATTCAAAATGGCTTAGGCAAGCTTGCCCTTGATTATCCGCGAAAATCAATTTGAAAAGTATTTATAGTCCATGGAACTGCCGTAAGGGTTTGCATGCCTTAAAACCTTTCTAAATTTAAACCAATTTCGTATAATAACGAAACGGTAATGCCTTAATTGCTTTATGATGGGAGCTTTGCATTGCATTGCAGTTGAATTTTTTTTTAAATTTATTGAAAACTATATTTCCTTCAATTTTTTGTTTTTCTTTTATTATTTGTTAGTGCCATGCCATTTAAATTGTCTGACAGAGAGGTGCCGGCAAACACAGCATGAACCAACAAAAAAACAAACAAAACTATTATATGTTATTGCAAAATGATTTAAAATACCAGTTAAAGTTGAAGTTAACTGACTGTAACTAAAAACTCAGCCTTGCTGCTGTTGGTGCATGTATGTATGTGTGTGTGTGTGTCTGTGTGTGTAAACGCCTTTAACAAACTTTAAATCCATGCATTTACCTAGACAAGCGCCAGCGAAATTATTTGAAAAAAGAGATAGCAAGCAAAATGAAATAACAAAATAAATAAATAAATAAATGAATAAAAAAGAAATACAGCGAGAAGAAAAGAAAACCAACCACCGCTAAAAAATAGTTATATAACATTTGCTGTTGTTGCTTTTAATGCCGTCACTACTATTTCTTATTTCGCCTTTAATGCTTTAGTCGTAGCGATGGTCATAATGAAGAGGGTGATGACAGGGAGAATATATAGACACAAATATATATATACAGAAACATACACACACACACACACACACACAGATGTATATACATAAATATATGGGCTATATAACACAACTGTTGCCTATTTCGTTTTTATCTTTTAGTTTAGTTACCTTTTATGTGTAACGCAGGCCAAGCAATGATTACAATGTAAAGCAGCAGTCAGTTGTTACTTTCACTAAGCTGTCTAAAATGTAAAGCTCAACTAGTACACATTGTACGCGCAATAAGTGTATGTGTGCTAAATATATATGTACGTGTATATATGTGTGTGTGTGTGTGTGTGTACGTGCGTCTAAATATAAAATGTGTGCGCACCATCAAACCGATAGACGACCTCATATGCAACTAAGTGTATTGAGGAAGTACACTATAAAGCTGTTTAACAGAAATACGTTAACAAAACAAATGAAATGTAAGGTAACAGCAATAACAGCAACAATACCAAGAAGTAACAGCAACAGCGATAGCAACAGCAACAACAACAGTAACAACAACAACAGCAACAATTACAATAAAAGCAACGAAGGCTTTGAACGTGCTCACTTAAAACCAAACCATACCGAATGATTGCCAGAAAAACCAAAACCAAAAGCAACAATAACAGCAGGCGCTTAATATGAATTGCAATGTGTGGTAATTGTAACAAAACTTGACTGAAATTGTTTAACTCAAAGCAATGATTTTGCAGCCTTCTCCATTTCTACCTGGGAGTCCGGTTGTCTGCATAGTAGAAACACAGAAACCGATATATCTGTACATATAAAATATATATATATATATATATATATATTTGTGTGTGTATGTATGTGCATATGGCTGCATGTGTCTATGTGTGGTTATGGGCACGTTTTGTAGGTGTGTTACTCTTCTATAAACTCGTCTAAGTTTGTAACAATATCTTTTAGTTGCACAGACATATGTATGCATGCATTTGTTTCTATGCGTACTTTGCTACCCGCCACACATTTAAAACAACGATCGTTTGAAACCTATTGCTGCAACAAGGCAACAACAGAAATACTTTCAAGCCACCGATTACTGATATAACCAAAACGAAACGGGTTTTTTAAGTAACCATGATTTAAATGCTAAATACCAGTCGTTTATATTTCCAGATCTCTTCATTGCCAACATTTTGCCAGACAGTTTATTATTAAATATTTTTTTTCTAGTTTATTTCCTTTTTTTTTGTCGCTATTATCAAAAAGGCAGAAGTACAAATCGAAAAAAATAAATAAATTACTTCCTTTCCCTGCAACCATGTTTCATAGTATTCGCGAACGATGGCATTGCAACAATTTACAATACATATGCAAAAATTCTGTATCCCTTCCTATTACATGTATATCTCTTATATATATATTATATATATATATATATATATATATATACATTTTTTTTTCGGGTTTCGCATAACCAAAACATTTAATTTCTCCGCATAATTTATTATTATCGTTACACCCACCACCGATCGATCAGGAGTATATTAATTTGATCAATCAGAGACTCCACAAAATAAGTAATATTCTTGATCAGCATCACAAGTCTAAATCGCTTTAAGCATGTCCGTCCGTCCGTTTGGCCGTCTGCGCAATGTTTGTTGTAAACATTCTTCCCGCCACAAAAATGAAGTCATCGACATCACATTTGCCAGAAACATTGTGCTTGCACGTAGGTGGATATTGAAAATGGGCCAAATCGGGGGAAGGGCACGGCCACAGTATCACGGAAACCGAGAACACCTCTGATTTTTAAAATGAATAAAAAATTGACTTTTCGATGATTACTCGCAAATGTACAAAAATTTGAACGTATAATCTATTGGTAATTCCATAGCATTTATGCCAAAATCAGAAAAATTGACCACGCCTACTCAATATTATAGTGTATTAAAATCTCATTTGTTTTGCAATACCTTTATAACTGGCAAAAACAAGATCCAAAAACCCCACAAAGAGTATAATTCGGAATGCTTGTAAGCATGTCCATCTGTCCTTGTATCAGGGCGTCCATTTGTCCGTGGGCACAATTGTGCCGTATCTGAGGTAAACACATATTTCTTAGCGAAAACGAAGATATCGTCTACAAATTTGCAAAAGAGTCAGGAATCGGCCACGCCCATTCCGTATTATAGAGCAAGAAAATCTAGTTATTTCTTTTTTTTTTTTAAGATAACAGATTCGTTCACAAGCGTATATAATTTTCTTACTTGTTATTATTACATTCGTTCTATCGAAGGCTGACGGTATGTACACCAGATATGTTATTGTATTTGAAATAGCCATAGTTCGCGTAAAGCATTCCGTCTACTGATTATACCTTTGCACACTACGAAAATACGATTATTTAGTCTTTATTTAGTAATAAGTAATTGGTACAAACACCACAAGTCATAAGTTTATGAGAAGCATTTCTCTTGTTTTTGTGCGAAAATTTGCTTTGCAGTCGATATGTGCACATAAGTCAGCAACTAAAAGGTGCAATATATTATTATTAAGGTAACCGGTACTGCATTGTTTTGAAAGGCATTTGTTTTGCAAGCAAACGAAATCCGCTGGCAAACGAAGCAAAAGTTCCAAATATCAAGACCAGGGGACCAAGAAGAAAGCTTTCTCAACCGATTATTGACACATTGACAAAGTTGTCAAAGAACTTGCGATTTTTACATACATACATTGCTGGGAATGGCGAGATGCCTGCATCGATGAGTATTCGTACACATAATTCCTCGGTTGCAATTTATTGTTGCTTTGCTTCATAAAGTATACGTACTTCTGATCAATTATGACTAAAACCCTAATCTTTTTTGTGAGCAGCAAACAGCTCTCTTTAAATTCGGAAAAATGTCCATCATACCATTCGTATAAGTTTGAGACAAATGGATAAAATTTGTTAATAATATTGATGAAAATGTAAATATGTAGTCGATTATTTATAAATTGTTTGGCATGGATTGTGTGTTGGTCTAAAATTTTAGCTTAAAATAAATGTGTATACAAAACATAAGAAGCCAGAAATTAACCCATAGACCAAGAAACAGAAAACTTATATAAGAATCCGATGTAAACATTTTTGTAACTTTTCCCCTACCACCGGCTTCTAGATTTCAATTGTCGTATACATTGCACCGCTGTGCTAGTCTCTGTTGCATACAATCTTCTTGTCTTACCTGACAATAAAATATCATATCATAAGCTTTATACATAACACGTCCATCATTTTGAATTCCAGCACAAGCTGGTTGTAGGTCTACAAAAAAAAAAAAAAAAAAAAAAATTAAGTCCAATTCGTATAAAACTTTTCTCTTATTATTCTTTTTAGTGTTTTTCCTGAGTATTAAAGAAAATATAACAACAACAATAAAATAAATAAATAAACAAGTAAAGCAAAACCTCAATAAGTATCCAGTTTAGGACTGTTGACGTTAACAACAGCATTGACGTTGTTATTGACTGAATTGGATGAATGCAAATGCCACTCAATAGCGAATTGCATTGTAAATGACTCTTTGAATAGAAAATAACAATGAATAGCAAAAAAACAGCAAAGAAGTAGTAAAAATGTAAGAGAAAAGAAAAAGAATATATATATATATATATATATATATATGTATATAAAAAATCCACCAAAGAAGAGATAGATATCGAACGAATTGTGCAGATAAAAATAAAAGCACTTCGGTACGTGCTTAACGGCTAAATTCTATGATAGAATTTCATGTTTTGAATTTAATGGGTTATTTTTTTTTATTTCATTTTTTTCTCTCATCCGTAATATACCCGCCATAGGGGTAAAAACGTAATTTTAAATAATGGCCATAAAGCAAAAACAGGGAAAATGTAGAAGACGATGAAATCGTTAAGAAGATTTTAGGGTAGAGTTACTTAAACGACGTTATGTCAATTTAAAAGCAATAGCCGAAATGCTTGAACAAAAAAGAAGAAGAAGAAGAAGAAGAAGAAGAAAAAATAGAGAGAAGGTTGATATGATATAAGAAAATGTGAAAAGAAAGGGAGATTATGAAAGGAGAGAAGGATTAACAAAAAAAAAAAAAAAAGAAGAAGAAGAAAGCAAGCCCGAAGGTTAGTTGGAACTGAAAATGAGATAAACTGTTTTTAAAAACTCTTTACTCAGAAAACTTGTAAATAAATTTTAAAGCCAAATTTGAATACTTTATTGATTGTTGCTATGAGAAAATGTGAATTGAAAGGATTGCATATTGAAATCGAATGGACTTAATTGAAAGCATATTAAATCGCCTATAAAATGCTGAGTCTTTTCATCGGCATTAGCTTAAGACTGTACTCATAAACGTCTACATCGATGATAATTAATTAAATGATTCAAATGGGTGAACAAATTTAACTTCACTCCTAATATATATGTATATATATATATATATATTAGGGAGTACCCATAAGTAATCAATTATTTTGCATTCATTGACAAAATGTTTCTTTGAAATGAAATTTTTATTTTTTAATCGTTTACGTAATCACCGTCGTTTGCGATGACTTGTTGTCATTGATTACTTATGGGTCCCCCTAATATATTCATTAATATTTAAATTTATGGTTTAGATACTTCAAAAGGTAACAAACTCTTTGTTTCTTGCCATTTAAATACTTTGGGACAATTCTGAACTGAAATAAAACATAATTTTACTTTAGACCATTTGAGGTTCGAGGGCCTATTATCTGTTTGTGCGAATGCGTACAATATCGAGAAGGGCTTGGAACGGACGACGCAGCGATCGATTGGTAATCATTTCCTTTTAATCAATTCCAGCTCATCTATCTGTCTGTCCGTCTTGTCCGCATTATATTCTTGTGTTCAGCCTGTAAGTCGCAATTTGTGAAATATTTTGATAAAGTTTGGTACACACTTGGCCGTTTTCGACTACTGAATAACTGTACTAAGCGAACCGGTGTAGAGTGGCTAGCGGTAAGCAAGGTGAGCAAGGATCTATAATGTTTCTAAGAAAAAAAGAAAATGTTATTATGAAAAAAATGTTTTTTTGTGAGGAATATCTGATAGTCGAGCCATGAGGCGAATACAATTTTCCACATTTGAAGGCGTATAAAATTGAAATAAAAATATATATAGAAAATGTTCTAATTCCAATTTACATAAGGAACTTTTAAAAAGACTTAAGTCTTCGGATTTATTAACCTCTGCCCTAGTAAATGTGCAAGAAAGCTACACAGAATAAAAAAAATTGATTTTTCATTCCGTTTTTAATAATACTGTCTATACATATACATATATATATATTGAGATGTGCTCTAAATCTTTTCTTAACGCGTTTACGCAAAGGGACTAAGTAAACGGTTTTTTAACACTAATCGTGACGGATTTATTTTTTTGCTTTTGCTTACGAAAACATAACGCAAGGAAAACAGTCTTAAGCATGGATTTGAACAATAAGTCTTAAGCCGATTTAAAAGGTCGCTATCTATGCGTTTATAAATGCATACTGAATTATGTTAACAGACTACTAACTCACATACATGGATGCAGTAGTGTGATGACTAATATGAATTAAAGAAAAAACATTAACTAATGAGAGTAGTAATGTTGGTTAGCGTGTTTTATGTTGGTTTTATTGTTATTATTATTATTATTATTATTATTATTATCATTATTGTTGTTAGGCCATACGTATACATATATATATATATATATATATATATATACACATACATGCCTTGTTACCATATAAAACTCTTGGTTGGTTATTTATGCTCTTTAATGTCAGTACAATTGTTCAGTTGCAGTTGCTGTGCAACTCGTCTGAGCGGCCGTATATGTATGTGTATATGTGAATGTATCTATTTGTGTACGACGGCACTGTATATTTTAATACGCGCTTATAACGTTTTTGTTATGGAATTTATTATTGCATAAGTTTTGTTTTATTGTTTTATTTATTCAGTTTTCCATTTATTTTTTATTTTTGTTATTATTTAATGTGTGGCGTCTCTTTTTTTCTTTTGTAATACATTTTTTTTTTTTTTTATAGAAAAACATGAGATACACTAAATAACCTGAATACTGCTTAAATACTAGGTCTTACAGATAAAAATGCGATGTATTTCTTTAATGGCTTTTAATGATATTTTTATGTATTTCAGAATCAAAAAACGTTAAGTAATGCGTGAATTGTTCATAGGGGTCCTCGTAGATCCTCTCTTTTGAACAAGTTTGGAAACGTTTGTTGTAATCAGAACGTTTGCCACATGACATCATAAAGACTATAGTCAATGGTGCAACAACCTTCGATGGGCGTATTTAACATTCAAAAGGACTTGTCGTCTGTTTTAAATACACGCCTTAGTTAGCGTTAGCGTTGTCAGGAAACTCTGCCCAAACATTTGATAATGAATGACTTGTATAAAAAGCGTAGCGTTTGCCCAACTGAACGCAAGCAATTATCAAATTCGTCATAGCTTCTGTATAAGCAGTTGAATTCACTTCGAGAGAAACGATGTCCATCACAAGGTCCTTTCTGCTCCCCCCCCGTTAATAAAAACAACCGTTACACATATTACATCTATTTGCATGAAAATTCTCCCCACAGTATGAGATGAATTTTCCCTTTAAACTAACGGGACCAAAACCCAGTTCTGGTAAACGAAATTAATACAAGAACTGCATTATCGTTCCCTATATCAAATTTCCGATTTCATGTCCTCAAGCACTGCTTTTGCGGATACTATAGGAGCTTATCTCGAATTTGTCAATAAGAGAGAATTGCACTCAATCGCTTCTCACGTGTCCATCACTGTCAATTTAAAAGTTCTTTAACTGCTAATGGAAACCTAATAACGTTATAAAATCCATTAGCAATCGTTTTTATAAAATCGTAAAAAGAAATTTGTTGTAGAAGTAAACGAATATCGATTACCGAACACAATTAAATGCAGAAAGCAGAAAATAAAAGAAAGCTTCTATCAACGTTACTCATATTTCTTTTCCTTATTCTTGTGTATCGAATGAATTTAAATTTCTGTTCGTATGTATGATTTATATTTTATTGAAATGTTTTTTTAAATTTTTGTTTATTTATTTATTCTATTTATAAGGTTCAACCGGTTAAAAATGTTGGGTGATGTTGATGTCAATAGCAAGCAATTGCCTGGAGAGCTAAAGAAGTTCGAAGACAACCCATTGCTAGACTTATGGGATGGAAACCCACCTCGAACTCTCAAAGAACTTTCGAACAACTTAGCAGTTGATGCATCAACTGTTTCTAGACATTTACATTTACATGCGATGGGAAAGATCAGGAAGTATGGACAATGGCTACATACGAATTGACTGCAAATGTCATTTCGAACCGGTTCAACAGCGCGGTTTCATTGCTTGGTAGGCAAAAGAAAAAAGAAGAGTTTTCTGTGCAATAAAAGATAGATGTCTACTACGACCATTGCAAGTGGAAAGTGGAAGCGACGGATTAGCTCAGCATAACCATCCACATGGACATAAAGTTTTTGGTGTGCATATGATGGAATCAACAAAGTGTACCGTATTACGAGTCGCTAAAACTGTTACTGTAAAACCGTTACTGCAGATGTCGGCAGACGTCAATTGGACTGATTCGAAAGTGTAATGGTGCAGAAAAGACCAGCAATAGCGTTAGAGCGTAAGAGATAGAAAATCATCTTCTTGCATGGCAACGCTCGGACACATGTTGCACGAGTTTTCAAGGATACACTGTTGCAGCTCGAATGGGAAATTCTGACGCGCGAAATGAATTTTTCAAGTGAAAAAATGTTCTGAATCCATGCAAGCACGTAAGGTAATCTCTTGTATCTCTTATCTGGAGATAGAAGTGTACTAACAGGATCGTATCGGTTGTGACAATGGTCTTGAGATTTGATCAATATAAAGTTTTAATAGTTTTATTCAAGTTCAGCAATATTTATTTCCCGCCTGCTGACCTGCTTTTCAGCTTTCGTGTCCACTCATCATAGTCCGGTAACATAATCCACTCATTATAACGATTAAAGAAGCAGCGTTTTCGCAAAAATTGACTGCACAAATAAACCGTCACTCGTTTTTCTTTTTTTTTTTTCTTCTAATGTGATCCATCTTTCAGGAAATTCGACCTTTGTATGTGTAACACAATGACGGCCAGAAAAAAAAGTAAAGAAAAAGATAGGAAACGATCGCCGTAGACTAAGGGGTTGGCGTCCTTTAGACATGTGTTACGCGGACCCTAACTGAGAATTTATTGCACCTACGACCAAATATGATCTGAGATGTGAGCCGTCGAAGACCGAGTTGCCGCTCTTATATACCCGGTTATATTTTTAATTATTTATTTTGTTATTTGCAATCGAAGAGATTTGCTCGACTCTCTTTCTGAGGACAGGATTCGAAAAAAAAAAAAAACGCGAAAACTTCGAAATATCTTTTATTCAAAAATTCAAAGTTAAGTACAAGATTCCATTAAATTCAATCGAACTAAAAGAATACTTGATCACGCTCGGATGCTTGCTAAACTTGTTGTTAACATTCTTTCTATGCTCTTTCAAATCCCAGAAGTGTTGAACTACAAAGAACTTGAAGAAATGCTTATATCTCCTTAGGTTAAGTCTGAAAGCGATTATGTTGACTATCATGCGCCATCCGTCCTTCCAGTCAATACCTCGGAACAGCCTCGGATAAGAACGAGCCAACTAGTCATGGGCGACGCTTCTACTACTAACCTGCTCGAGCGATCCCAGAGAAAATCAAAATATTGTTTAATGATTTTTTTTGCAAATCTTACTCTTGCGCCAATGAAGGTTCATTAGAGAGTTCGTAACGTTCAACTTCATGTTTTCCGGATTCTCATTTTTATCTACGCTTTCTCATACTGAAAAAGACGGTTTTAGCCGGTAACTTTTCATATGTAAATGAAGTGCTTTTGCGATACGGGCTACCGTTACACCTTAATTTATGCTTGATTAATAAAATGATTTCTAAAAGCTATTAATAGCCATTCGTTTCGTCTGCCGCGGTGAAGAGCAGTATCTGCGGCAACAATTTTGTTCGTCGTGTTTTTTGCCTTTCATTGTAATACTTCCGAATTGTAAGTGAAATGGACCGCATATAAGTACATTACAATATTATATATAATACATGTAAAGTTATGCGCAACAAGGGTAGCAAGCATAACATAAGTACAACAGCACTAACAATAACACGGCGATGTTGTTTATAAATAAACTTAAAAGGAGCACAACTCGGCGAAAGAAATAAAAAGTGAATTTTTATAAGAAGAAGACAAATGAAAAGAGATAGATATAAAAAAAAAAAGGAGACAGTGTGTGTGTGTGAGAGAGAGAGAGAGAGAGAGACAAAGAGACAAAAACCAGAAAAAGACTATTCATTCACAAACTTGAAAACACTCGAAAGATACAACAGCATGTTTGTAAGTCAACACAACACAGGAAGCCAACCAAGTTGTTATGTAATATGCTTGGAAACTACTAAACTAAAGGCAAAACGTACAAGGGAAAAATCAAACTAAAGAAAGAGGAAAGCAAAGTTATAAAACATAAGAAATTGTATGCACCACAAGTGAGTGATATTATCATTTTTCTGATGTTTTAAGTTTTAAAAAATACGATAAAAGGAAAGGCAAGCTATTCAAGTTTTCAACCCAAAAAACAAGGAGAAATGTCAATATTAAGTTCAAAGCCAAGTTCAAGACAAACATTATTCCTTCAGGCATCGTTAATAATGCATCGGAGAGTAATTCTTTCTTTTTTTTTTTTATTAAACAAAAAATTCCTTAACACAAGTTATAAATTCTTTTACTTACTACTTAGTGCACTGAAAACCAAAAAAAAGGCAAAAACAAAACGGTGCCAAAGATGAATTCATCTTAAGTGTAAATATATCATCATTCCCGTAATATATTGTGTCCATTATTTTTAAGTAGGCTACAACTGATCGCTTGGTGGGGCCATCATACTTTACCATACTTCCTGTGTGGTGGAGTCTCTAGGCAACATTTTCTAATACTCCACAGCTAATAGTTAAACTACTATGCGCCTGGGCTTAATGTGATCGATGTAATAATTTAATAATCGAACCCTCTTCCTCAACAGATGAATACACGAATCCAAATATCACGATATGACAAATTAGCACATATGCCATTTGAAGGCAAGCATTTCAAGCTAGTGGATGGGTGAGGGCATCTATACCTCAAATTGGCTATTGATAGCACATTCATTTTCTAACCGCATCTAACGCGATGTTAAACGTCAAAAGTGCTTGCCGTGCCACGTAACTAAGCCTTGCACGTAAAGGCTTCTGCCGATCCATCTTCTTTCTAATATTCTAAGATACGTTAAACTCCCATAAGCAACTAAGCGCATTCATATTCCTTTCATGGCCATTACTACTATGCATTGTTTAGAGAATCAAACAGGACACAGTGAGTATGAAGAATGATCGAGAGCGCAGGCGGATACTTTTCTAGCGAACCGTGTCTGTTAAGATGGTAGACAAGTCAACAAGTCAAGGCTAAGCGATGGTCGCAATAGTAAAACCCACAGAAGACATGAAAACTGATATCTGGGTGACCTTGTATCACAACTTGTCGATCACTGTTAACTAGAAGCGGTTGCCAAGCTTACGCATGTTTGCGATGGCTTAGGGGTTCATTTGCAATTTGGTTATGTACCGATTGTGGGTGTGGTTCTGTGCTAATTGTGTACATGCTTTTTTTCTTTTCTTTCTTTTTTCTTTTTTTTCTTTTTTTCTTCTTATTTGTTTTATTATACTTACACTAAGTTTTAATAATAATTAATTTAAGATTTACTTTACGAGTCAGTTGAACTCGACTGTCATTTGTTTTAGTCGAGTTCTTGTATAAGTAGAATAAATAAATAAATAAATAAAAACAAAAATCCGCAGCATGGGTAGTGCTTAGAAAAGGGCGGTGGCTGGACGAATGTGAAAGCGACGGACATACAGCCATTTTCTAAGGAAATTTTTCAAGCTACAAAAAGCGATTTACGATGACCTGAACCGAAAGGAATTGCTAAAACGTTTCTTGAAGACGTACACGCAAAATACGAATGAAAGTTTCAATGCTACTGCTTGGACTTGGGCTCCTAAACCTCTTTCAAGCGGCAAAGTAGCTTTGAATATAGCGACCGACATACCTGTGTCGAATTTTAATGATGGTCTGGCTGGAATTCTGGAAATTATTCACGTTTTGGAAATAGATGTCGGTATCGAATCATACAATTTTGGCATTGAGTCCAATGCTAGGCGAATCACGTATGTCGATGTACGGTCTTTGCCAGATGCTGCGGAAGAGGCACGTTATAGCACACAATCTTCGAGGAAGGAGAACAAGAAGAAATATCTGAATTTCGAGGGGCAGTTTTAAGGTCCTGAAATTGCAGACTAATGGAAAAAATCATTTTGATGCACGTCTAAAAGCTTTTTTTGCAAACGGCAAGTAACATAACGGAAACAGATCTCATTTCTTCCATTGCAATTGTTTATAGCATCCTTAAAACGACATTCTCTCATGTAGGATTTTTGCAGTTGATTGATTGAAGTTTGATGAATTTAAGCCAAAGATTTTTGATTAATAAAAAAAAGGATGCGCTTGCTTTTTGGTCGAGAATTCAACTGTTTTTTGTTCAAACACTTGCCAATCACACAAAGTTCAATATTTGTAAAAACCCTTCCGTCATTCTGTAGATATAGTGATGTACATTAAATGGTTTTTTGGACCTACTATTCAGTGTGCCGCAGAGCTGCGTTCGGTAAAGATGCCTCATGGAATTTTTTGCAAATTTTTTCAAATAACCTTTTTTCCTACTCCTTTAAGGTATGCAAAAAAATGGCAAAAAAGGTCTTTTCTTTAGGCGGCCATAGTCGTATTACCCGTTAAGCGTGATATGCAGATTATTTCAAAAATTTCGTTCTCTCTTGTCTGACACGATTTTTCTGCGCCATTCTTCTTGTTTTAGAAGTTTCAACACGTTAAAGCAAATAAATATTTTCCGCACTATGAAGATCTGCAAGCTAATGTGACTAACAGAGGGCAACTTTTAGGAAAGTGCGTCGAATACCGTTTTCATTGGCGTTAGGTACCGCTTTGTGATCCGAGCGAGATCGCCAAGAACTCGTGATATCAAAATTTTTAAACATGGTAATGCGACAACGTTGATGCATTTGAAATTCAAAACTGACGATATCTGATTTATTATGTACCGTAAGGTTTACTTTCTTTGCGTGCAATATCGTCTATCTGACGTCAAATATCTTTTTCGATCCCCGGACCGAAAACCTAGCCCATGAATAATATTTCAGAGACCGTAGCAAGCAAATATATTATTGATGAGTAAAAAACACTCTAGGCATGTACATCCATCCATCCGTACGCCTGCCTGTGGAACATATACTGTTGGTCGTAAAAATTAAAATATCGGGGTTAAGTTTGATAAATAAAGTAAGTCGATCAACAGAGACGCCTACATAACACAGTATAAAATGCGGGCTTTCCTTTGACAGGGAAAAAGTTTGAATTCTTTGCTTATTGCTCGCAAATACAATGACAAAGCTTTCACGTATGTACTGTAGATAAAAAGCGTCCGTACAAAATAAAAAAATCAGGCGATGCCCGTCCACAAATCTTGCTGAAATGAAGAAGTGTTAAGCACTGAAATTGTTCGCAAGATTAAGTGTACTTTCTCCCCTTTTTAAAATGCAAGGGAGCAAAGTTAATAAAACTTGAAACAGCTTTCGAAAATCTCTCTTATGTGCCGATCTTACATTTAATATGCATGATCATGCACATGTATTTTTATACCATTAATATATATATATACTATATATGTATATATTTTATACATTTTATTTAGCACTTAATAAGTTCGTAGGACGATAAGTAAATTTCGCCAGCAAAACGACTGCATTTTGTTAGCCAGAATATCATGAAATTTAAACGCAACTCGTTTAAAGGTTAATACCGTATAAAAATTCATTGGTGTCTCCATACTCATTTTACATCTGCACATATCATCCTAAGGACTTATTGAGTGCGATCTTGTCTCCGTATAATCTACATATGTATGTTTATGAATTTATATGTGAATGTAAGAAAGAATCGCAATTAACGATAAAGTTTACTTATAACGAATTTCTCGTATGTTATGCCGAATACTTTAGCCACGAGGAAGGACTTTTAGACCTTGACTGATAATTGATAGATTATTTGTTATAAAACTTATCACATATGGAGGATATCTCTGAAATTCTCACAATCTATGCTTATGGATGGATGGATGAGTTAAATAACAACAATTTATGTTAATTATTTTAATTACATAAAACCGCAATAAATATCTGAAATAATTAAATCTAAATTAATTAACGATATACTTTTCGTGTACTTGTGCTCTTGTATAGAGAGCAAGCACAACTCACTTCGATTCTTTCATTGTGCTGTTAGTTGATTTCAAGTCTTCACTTTGAGTACTTCAGTCGTTAACTCAATACTATGGACGAGGAAGCCGTTGTCACCATCAAAGAGTTTTTTGACTTTCCCCTTAAGTTTTGCCTTACTTTGGGAATACGTTTATATAAGTGGTCGGAAAGTGAGAGGACGACAACTTTGCAAGTATTTTTGCTGGCTAATTTGCTCTTGCACACGAGCGTGTATCCGTTCCTTCTTGTTATCTATCAAATAAAGATGGACCCGAATGATCTCTTGGGTCGTACCACCTCGCTTGCGATTTCTTTATTTTGTGTAAACGCAGTATCAAAAATATTATTCGTAGCCCATCATCATAAGGAGTTAGGCAAAATTATCCATAAATTAATGAAATACTTTCCAACTACAAGAGAGGGGCAAAGAAATTTCAATTTGCATTACGAATTCAAAACTGTGCGGCGTGTTAGTAGCATCATGCTGTGGACACATTTGATCACTGCCGCCCTTTTTGATCTTACGCCCCCCATAACTTTTGGTGTAGAGTACATGAATAGCGGCGGTAAGAAAGAATTCAACTTCATTTTGCCTTATGGTATATGGTATCCGTGGGATTACAAGGATTCAGGAATCGGTATATTTGTGTTTACATATATGTCGCAATTGTTAGGGTCCTATGTAGCGGTCGCCGCCTTCGTTGTTCCGGACTTACTATTGATTTCAGTGGTCGCATTGGCGAACATGAATTTCAGATACATAAGCAAACTTATTCGGGAATTTAAGCCGACAGGAACTAATGAAGATTTCACAAGTTTGGGTCAAATCTTGCACTATCACGATGACATCTTAAAGTAAGTAAAATATTTAGAGTTGCTATTGTTTTACATATAAACATTCGCCATTAGTCTTACTATTGCGTTACTATTTTTTCTATTTTTTCTTATTTTTAATCGTTTAGCATGATTGATGAAGTGAACGATGTCTTTAGCTTTTCAGTCTTATTAAGTTTTTTCAGCTTTGGTGGAATGTTACGTTTCGTAGGTTTTAATGCAGTGGCCGACAACAGCATGCTCGATATTTTAACTTATCTTCGTCGTATGTATCGTCCATTCTATTGATAATGTATTACTTGTCTGCGTATGGCACGGAAATGATTAGATTGGTAAATGGAAATGAAATTGAAATTGAAATGAAAAAAAAATGCAAGAGAATACAAAAGCAAACTAACTATATTTCAGAGTACGGATGTTAGTGTAGCTTTAACCGATCATCCATGGTATGACGGCAGCATAAACTATCAACGAATGTTACCATTTCCGATAGCCAGAGCTCAAAGGCCCGCTCAACTGCTGGGTTATAAGTTCTTTATCGTTTCAATGGAAAGTTTTCAGTCGGTAAGTCGAAGGAGACGTTTGCCACTTTAAAAAAACAGTTCATTGCTTTTATTTTTGTTTTTTTTATAGCTGATGACAACATCATATCAATTATTCACTTTGATTAAGGCCCGATATGACGAAAATAATTGAGTAATTAAAACAGAAGAGAGTGCAAATGTTTTGAAAATATTTTTGGATCTCAAATTCACCTGATCGTCAGAGCGTTCGCCGTAGCCCTTCGGCCGTACCATATGGCTAACATAGACAATTATTCTAAATAAAAAATATTAAATTTATAAGCAAGCAAATGGATGTGCTTTCGGGAGAAAGTTTGTGTGATTTTATATTGTTTGTCGCTGTTTCACTTTAACAACACAAAACAGCCAAATGTTATATCAATCCATCAAAGTAATCCTTTATACAATACTTTCGTACAATGACGTAAAGATGTCTTCACTATTGCCGAATGCAGATAATTTTCATGTAGCACTTCATGTAGCAGTTCTTTTACTTATGGGTAGTTTTGCAATTTTAAAGCAATGAAAAAATCTGGAATTCGTGCGTTGATAAAGTATTGTTGAAAAACAACAACAAGTGAACGCATTATAGTCGGGCTAGACCGACTATTAAATGCCCTATAACACATTGCCTAACATAATTCCTATGTGAACTGACTATTACTTACTTTTACTATAAGGCTTACTTTCCGTAAGAATGATTGCGTCCAAGACGTTCAAAAATCGTGACACGTATTCAAAATTCGGCATAGTCCACTTTTATACCATAACAAATGCCTGTTATGGATCAACTTTCATCAAAAAATATTAAAACTTAGACTTTTCTTCTCTTAAAAAGAGGAATTTTCATGCAAATCCTTATATAGGGTAGCGTCCAAAATATAAGTCGAGATGATGCAAATTTGGTACAGTTCACCTTTTTATCTTAAATTACTATTATAATCCGATTTTCATCGTGAAGCATTGAAAAGTAGATCTTTTTGCAAGATAAACTTCGCTTTTCGTTACATAAAAGGAGGCTCAAAACATTGCCTCGCCCGATTAAAATTCCTCATACCAATACTTACTTACTTAGCCACTTTTGTCAAGAAATTTGGAAAATTGAAACTTTTTTCAATGATGACAAAGCGGTGCAAACATCAATGATGCTGAGCACTCTGATCGCACGAATTCGGCGTTTCTTCCAGAAAATGCAAAAAAAAAGTGCAAAAAATCGTTTTGGGGGACCGAAAGTGACGTTTCGTGGGATACCTGACCTCTTAATGGTATGAGAAAGCAACGCGTTAACATTTGGCGCATGAGAGTGTGTCCATGCGACAGCTCTGTTCGAAGTGGATATGGCCTTTGCACAGTTCTGATTAAAAACGAGAACATGTAAATGATGCAGAGCGTTGCTGACCTCGGACGAAGCACTCACTGTCTCAAGTGCACAAAAACGCAAATGTTGCTAGGAAGGTTCTGACGTCCATAATTTGGGACGCACATGATGCAATATTCGTCGACGATTTTGAAAAGGATCAAGGGAAGTGTCACAATCCGATGGCAAAATTGCACGAATTGCTCTTGAATTGCTTGCACATCCACCGTACTTAGCAACCATTACCTGATTGTCAATTTAACTAAATGCGCGCCAGAAGAAACGAATGAAGACGTAATCGTCGAAACTGAAGCGTATTTTTAAGTGTTGGACAACTCGTGAAGCGCTGAAATGATTCAATTACTCTTGAACGAGATTATGTGAATGAATAAGAGACGAATTTTGCCTAAAAGTTGTTTTTTTTTTTTAATACTGACCCTACGAACTTATTGGGTGATGTGTTATATATGTTGGATTTACTTTGCTTTTCACGTGAAAAAAATGTAAATTCCAGGAAAAAAAATTAATGAATTGATTAAAATTATTAACACGTCAAAGATGCTGAGGAATTGTTCGCATATTTCCCTTAAATTTAAAGAAGGGCCATAGAGAACAAGTGGACCTAAAATCATGCACAATATGCTTGAAAACTATTGAAAGCAAAACGCTTTCATTCTTGGGTTTGTGTAGCGAATTTCATCCAAATCGAACAAAAATTACGGCCCATAGGCTGAACGCAAAACTATCCAACAGACGGATGGACAGACAAGCTTAGATCGATATAATAAAACGTGGGTCTATCTGGCTGTTATATGCATCCTCACAAACTTATTATGCGATATAGTGCATGTGGTGTAGGGTATAAGAAGAGCAATGGTTAAAAAAATTGAATTTCAACTTCTTTTAAAACATTGTGTGGACGAAACCTCTACGTAAATTTGGGCTGATTTGGTGTCCTAGTCAATCTTATTGCATTTGTGCCGTTTAACATCCGAGTTAACCGACTCCTAATTTCTTAGCTTAGCTTGGGAAATAAGGTAAGTTTTGGAAAATTGTAGTCGCGTCGTATGATGTTTTGGGCATCCTCCAATCTGCGGGCTTTCATCGAAAGTATGATTTTGCATTACGTCAAACTTTCGATGTATTATCACCAAACCGAAACAATAAGTGTGCTCGGCGAAGTGGTTTAGGGTATTCAATGATCGGCCTTGTCCGACTATTCCTACTTCCAGATTAGTATCCACGCTGTTTGAAGCCGACATTTTGCGCTAATAAATGTCGCCATAAGAAGTGCACTCAAAAATTATTTTCTCACTTGCTAAGTTTGTAATCAGATCAGATATTAATGGCCTACAACCAGCTTTATCAGCTGGTAAGTTATAGAAAGTGCATGAGAAGAAGAGGGATCTTGTATTGAATGATTTTGCATTTTGAACTCATTACGTACGCGTAAGGGGGACGTACTCTGTCAGGTATTTTTTTATTTTGTCTCTTTTCTTCATTTTTGTTTTTTTTTTTAAATGAATTTACTTCAAATTTATATTAAATTGTGTGTTAACGAATCGTCATCTGTTTTCTGATAAAAATTTGATTAATTCGAATAACAAATAATTTTAATTAATTTAATATTTAAAAAAATTAAATATTAATTATAATTATTAGCTGATCAATTGTACTATCATTGGATCAGAGCGAAAGTTGGCTGCTCCCAAAGAATACTTTTGTGCATATTTATTTTTTTTACTAGAAGAGAGAAGATATTGTAGATTTATAGAAGAGGAAGATAATACTGAACAATGCCCACTTGCACTTATAATCTCAGAGCGTTGTCTAAAGAAGCAGCTTTTCTTTCAAGTAATTCAATTTTACTGGTTCATCATCATCAGGTGCAAGTGGTCTCTTCTAAAACGGATATAAAATCTTTTAAGCAGTGGGTAGAGGAGAATGTAGATCTCAAACTCCGTATCATGGATGGAGTAGAACTGAATTCTATCGTCGAAAATTTTTCTAACATGATTCACAAAGCAGCTACAGTGTCAACCTCATTTAAATCGTAATTAACAAATCGGACGAAGCTTTTAGTTTCTCCTGAAATAAGAAATTCTTTATGACTAAAGAGGAGACTAAACAAAACAGAAGCGTAACTAATAAAACTAAACACAGAGTTCGTGAAGCAAGATATCGCTCAAGGGGACTCCTTGACGACCTAGGTTTGGGGATTGATATCGCAGTTTGATTTGCAGAAACCCATAGCTTCGAAGGCTACATTTTATCACAGAGGATTGATATTTCTTGTTCTTGTTCTCCGATAATTGATACGGTGGCGGTAATCCTTGCCCCTATAGCTTTTCAATTTCTTGTGTACGTGTCTCTATATAGTTGAGCATGTAAATGCAGTTTTGGACTCCATATGTCGGTCACTTCAAGGCCTGTTAAAGAGTGCACAATCACCAGCAACAAACCTCCTGAACCAACGTTGACACAAATTCTCTTCGCTTCCGCATGAAAACATGAAAAGGCAAACAGCGACACACATCCTCATCGATAGGTGCAGACGCACCTTTTAAAAAGACTTATACTTTTGCAGAATACTGTCTGCAAAGGATGGGGCGAAAAGAATATTTGTTTCCTCCTCAACGATCGGTACAGAACTAATAAAAAGGGCAAAACACTTTCTCTGCAAATAATTGACTATTTACGGATCTGGGGTAAATGGCGAACAAAAAAGAGAAAAACTATCGATTCCTCGAACCGTCTTGAATTTTCTCCTTCCTAGAGAACGATTTCAAAACTTACTACGAAGAATGTAACTTGATTTGGAATTTTGCTCTCTTAACATGAACGGACTGAATTGTTCCAACCTTTCGCTAAATATCACTGAAATGTCTCACTTAACTAAGACGCAATGGGTAAGTATAGGCTTTAGCTTATTCAACTACTTAGAAAATGTTACGAAATCGTATACAACAAGGATTTAAACGATGTTTGATATGTGGTCTCATGTCACATATATATATATTTTATACATTTTATTTAGCACTTAATAAGTTCGTAGGACGATAAGTAAATTTCGCCAGCAAAACGACTGCATTTTGTTAGCCAGAATA